>JAJJWW010006003.1:0-39281 GCA_023531295.1 Papaver armeniacum
ATCTATTGTTTATTCTTCTTCTTTGCTATTTTTCTTGTAAATTATGTATTTTACGCTTGTTTTGAGTTTTGTAGCTACTTTGGAGTCACACGGAGGAAAAGAAGAAGAAATCACCCAATTTGAGCCAAAAGGGCAAAAAGGTCATTTTACAGGCGATTGATATATGGAGCCCAGATTAAGGTTAAGGGGAAACTCTTTTGGGAGGATTACTAGACGCAGCCCTGTTGACCGAGGTTAAGGGGTCGCCATCAAAGTTATCCCTTATCAAAGGGACCAGGATTAATCGAATAACCTATTTCTATAACCCTAGCTCGATATTCTCAATCATTTCATTTCAATCATTGTTATGCATCTCGAGAAGAGAAAAAAGAGGTTGAGTATTATTTGGAGATCGAACTCGGGGCAAGGAGAGAAGAGAATGTGAAATCGATACACGAGTGAGGAAAAAGATAGTCATGGTTTACATTATCGAGTTCGAATTAGGTTTTGTTTGTTAATCGAGAGGGGATCATGGCTTCGTTGTTAAAAACCGAGATGAAATCGAGTAGAATTTGAAGATGATGAAGCTCGGTAAGATGGGTTTGTGAAGATATCGAGATTTACAGGAGATGGCCATGAACTCAAGAACATAGAGATGGGTTTTGGTGTTGTTAAAGGCGTCTGTTGTGGAGAACCGAGAGATTGAATCGAGATTTGATGTCGCCGCCAAACCGAAGTTTGAGAAAGCGGAATCGATGAGCGACGAGAAGAATGAAAGCTCGAGATGAAGGAATTCGTGTGAGAGATCTCAATGATGGAATCGTACGTGGGTTTTGTTGTTGGGTCTCAGGGGATTGATGGTAACTGGGTTAGGTTTCGATTTGAAGAGGAGCTCAGAGAGGATGAAGACAGAGATGGATATGGTCGGTTGAGAAGAAATTGATGGGTCCACCATTATGGGTTTGAGCAGATTCAGCTGGATAGATGGAGTGTTGTTGGTCCGTTGGTTGGTTCGAGATTGAGGAGCACTGATGATGATAATACGCAGTCATCATGGATTTGAAGTGCCGGTGTTACATGGGAATGATTGAAATGGATGCAGTGGTTTGTGTATGAGTTCCAGATGGTCATATGGAGGAATGGAAGAACGATTGAAGCTCAGAGACGTGGGAAGTTGGGTGAATGAATGAGTCTTTAGATGTATGTGTAGGATTCTTAACAGAGAAGACACTAAAGAAAGGCCTGAAAGTGGCCGGAATATCCTATGAACGAACGTAACTGCCGCGTTTCCGCTCGGGCGAGTTGACTCGGTGAGTCCGAGGAGCGATCCAAAGAACCGATCCTTCCCCGCAACTCGCCCTCGAGTAAGACCGAGTAAGATGCCGACTCTTAGGGTCGACTCCCTCTCGACTTGACCCGTGTGGACTAACAGCTGATCCAGTTTGACCGTTAGTCCTAATCTGAGATCGACGGAATATTCCGTCGAATATTCCCCCGACGGAGAAATTTTCAGTGTGGCCGGCGGCGACTATTCCCCGGATTCCGCCACAATCCCGCCTTTCCCGGGCGAGCCAAAAATCCAGAATTTTCTATGGACTTCTCTCATGGGTGTGAAGCTTTGGACTAGGAATTGGATGGAGAATTGGACTCAAATTTGGAAAGAGAAGGTGGAAGAGTTGAGAAAAGCTTGGATTTGGAAATTGAATTGCTAAGGGAAAAGGATTCTAATCCTTGGAAGATTTGGAGAATATTGAAGCCTATAAATAGAGAAGTTTTCTCACTACAAAAACAGGTCCCATTAGTGAGGGTCCATAAACCGTCACAAATAGGAAAAACCGTCACAAAAGTACAAAAACCGTCACAAATAACCATTTGTGACGGTCGACCGACCGTCATGACTAGTAGCGTCACAAATGTTATTTGTGACGGTTTTTCTTTTTTTGTGACGGTTGGTCATCCCTCACTAATAAATTCTCTATTTCAGGATCGGTTATTTGGCCCTCACCAATTCTACGACCACCGCCGGTTAAAAGTTTCCGACAACGGCTCCCAAGTCCGGTTTCGCATTTGTGACGGTTTACAAACCTCATTAATATTTTCCGCCATCGTCCGTTAACGTTAACCGGTCATCTGGAGTTGGATTTTTAGAGACAAAATTCTCGGAACATAAATCTTAGAAACTTGCATTCATATGTAACAAAGTCTTAGAAAGTTCTCCATTGAACTTATATATACAATAAAGTTTTACGTAGCTTTGTAACTTACATATATATGCAAATACATTTTGCCGTTTTAAAAACATCAATTTAGTATAGTACGCCGTGTAATGATTGGGAACACAACCGATGGCATGTAAACAAAAAAAGACATCATCCCATTCCTTAACGTTGAAAAAATCACCCACCCATCTCGGGCATGAAAACAAAAAAGAATCATCCCATTCCCTCATATTCAAAAACGAGCACCTATATATCACCCATCCACACCAACATCTTCCATTCATGGACCGTTCGATCTCGCATCAGTCCGGTAACACACACACCATTTCAAGCATTATCATCGCAGAAAATTTCATGCCAAGTTCAAGGTTTTAAGGAGGAAATAACTTAAAGCAACTCGATTTACCTCAATAGTGCTCTGCAATCCTATCCATGGCTGCCTGATAAGTTGTGTTGCTAGTTCCCGGCTCATCATGCGCAACTTAGTTACACATATACAATAGATATTAAGCACAAAAGAACACAAACGATATACTACAAATGCCAGCCTTACAAGACATAAAGCATCTATGGACAAAGTTCGACATAGAAAAAGAATTTCGCACGAATACTCTTAAATCAAATTTCACAAATAAATGAAAACGATGCTCAAAGCCTCAAAGCCTCAAACAACTACAGCTAATCCTATTTGTGGAATATAGGCACCTTATAATAACGAAGATATTTGATCTCTTGAACTACAAGCGACATATATATATAGGACAACAATTGTGTTCCAACAAAAAAAAAAAAAAAAAAGAAAGAAGCAGCAGCAGAAGAAGAAGTTAACCTGTCAGCTTAAAAACATGGGTTACTGGAATCAAATTGACATTACTAGATCCCTATCTCTAAAAATATATGGTTGCCTGAATGTGAAACCAACGTGTTCAAAATCCACAAACCTGACTTGACCAGTAACCAGAATCAAGCACCTTATATTGAAAAAAATTAACACTATATCATGTGTTCAAAGCTAATCATATCATGCCCAGGACATCGTATGATGTTCAAATGAAGTTAACAAGCACATCCTATTGTCTCTATTATGACATCGACTCCTGTTGGGCACAGTACCGGACCGTCAATAAGCACAACCATTTATAAATTAATACACAGTGGCTCTACACAGCCCACCCAAGAACCCACTTGACCCTTTTGGGTATTAATGAAATGTATTCATGAGATCCCGCTGGTACAAAAGTTTTACAAAGGCAACAGACAGTTTGTGAGGTGGGGGTTCTGGTAGATTATAAAATCATTTTAAATCATAAATGATCTTCTAGTTATAATTATCTTGTGAATGTAAGCCAAATTGAGTTTCTCCCCTATCAATCAAAGGGAAGACAGAAAGAAAAATGGCTACATAAACTCTAGCTTATGAAAAGTTAGGTGCTGATGGGGAAGATATCTAATCAGCATCGGAAATCAATTAGCACAGCCAATTCACATACACAATAAAATCCACTATAGACTTGAGCATGCAGGCATAATCAGATTCAACCCCAACATCTTGGGCTTCACGCGAACTAAGTATTCCTTAGTTAGGGTTCATAGTCAGGTGTTTCCCTAGCCTGTGCTAGTGCCTAGCTTGATTCATGAATTCGTGTACATTTTTTTCATTTCTAAAATAATGCTAATATGGCAAATGACCATGCATGTTCCAGTTATACACGATTAGATTTAAAGTACTAATTCGAACTTTCTAGAGAACTAACAGTAAACTTTTCTTGTCGATTTACAGACTATTTCGCATGTTCCAAATGATGCTAAAGATGATTATTTGAGATGTCAACTACCTCCAAAAGAAAAGTTTAACCAGCATTAGCACTACTCCATAAGTAAGCACACATATGCAATAACGAGACTAGCATATTTTTCCAAATCAATCCAAATGCACAGATCATGCACATTTCATACAATAATCCTATGTCAGCCACAACGTGGATGTCATCCTTTATTCAACAAAAAAGAGACAAAGACAAGGTGGCTACAGTTAATCTAGCTTATGAGTATATGTCCGAGTATTGATGTCAAAAAAAATCATCACCGCATCACAAATAAGCGCAATAAAATCATCAAGTCACACCTCAACATCATCACACATATATACACAATACAACCAATTCAAACAATCACTAGCTATCACAAATCCATCATACCTTGTCTTGACCTCCAACATCCCACACAAAGGAAACCGATGTTCTTGTACTCTACAAGTCTCCACATTAAATCCTATACCAAACCACACCGACAACGAGATCAAGAACACGATTAACCAACAACGAGACAAAATATCCGGTCTCCACATTAAATAAATCAACACCAGACTGTCAAACCTCAACAATTCACCCCTAATTGAGTTATCCCTAGATCCATTATCAAGCCACAAACACTTCAAAGTATCGGACTCTTGAAAGCCATAAACACTACAAAGAACTCGTAATGTACCTCTAGACAAAATACAACCAAAGAAACTCAAATTTCCATTCTAATAACATACTAAGCTACAGACTTACGAGGAAGATATAAAGCACAAATGAACCCAAACCCACATCTAACAAAAGAAATTACAAGAAACTACAAAAAGACTTCAAATTCCATCAACACAAAGGAACACAAACTTCAATCAAAAGGAAATCAAAGAAAATCGAAATTTGAAAACTAGATAAAAAAATTAAATTAAATTAAATTTCTTTTCAATCAACATCTTTACCTTAAAACACTCTTGTAGGTAAAGCTTCTTCCTTTAGATCCCGCATAAAAAAGAAAAAAAATGAAAAGTAACAAAGATAAAAATAACCCTAGAAATTAAAAAAAATATTAAATCTTCTTTTAAGATTCAAATCTTCACCTTAATCAGTTTGTTCTTTTAGTTCTGCAAAAATATAAACCAATTAATTAAAATTAATAATTCGCAAAATAAAATCAAACCCATTAATGGATTCTTCTCACCTTAACAGTCTCCTTCGATTTTGAGCTTCGTCCTTTCCTTGCTGCAAACAAAAGAAATTAAAATCAAAATCAAAATTAAGATTCAAATTAAAATTAAAATCAAATTACTTTTTTTAGAAGAACAGATCTGTTAATGGAAGAACAGATCGAGAACAGTGGACGATATGATAACGAAAATTTTATGGAGGAGATAAGAGAAGAGACAAGAGAAGGTAACATGGAAGAGAAGAGTCGAGAGCAAACCCGGAAGTTCTTATTTGAGCGGAGAAAACGGTAAGAGAACAAACTAATTAAATACCGGATATTTTAGAAGATATAAGATAAGGCTGAAAAATAGAGTAAATTTTTTTTTCTTATTTTTAGAAATAAGTGCGGGAGAGAGGGTGGGATTGCAAAAAAGGTGGAACCAATTTCTCAAACTAACTTTGACGGTGGGCAACCGTGGCTATTGTTCAGGCTGAATTATTTTTTACACCTTTGTCGGAAACACGAAACCGACAAAAGAAAAATTGTTCCTTTGACTAAACCTACTATTTCCCACGGTTGGTCAAAAACCCTCACAAATAGTTACTATTTGTGACGCCCTTACAAAAAAACCCTCACTAATAGGACTGTTTTGTAGTGTCTACATCTTTTATACACCTCTCTACACACACAACACTTGTGTTTTTGCTTGCTTTTCTAAGATTCTTCTTCTTAATTATTTGTGTGAACTTGAAAATTCTCCTTTTAATAATTATTATTTGTGTGAATTTCAAAAGCATGAGTAGCTAATTTTCTTATTGATTGAGGATGAATTCCTAGTTCTTAATACATGATTTGAGTTTTGTTTCAATTCTATCTTGAGGTTTTTCACAAAATTATCGCTTGTTTTTACTAATAGGAATGTTTATTCATTCATGATTGATTGATAGATTGTTTGGAGTGCACGCTAAATTGATTTGTTAATTTGATCTAAAGCTAGTGAAAGTTAGGAGATAAGTAATCGTTTCTTGACTTTTTACATAAGTAGCAAACACGAGACCTTGCGGAGGATTCCGTGGAGCAATTGTGTGTGAAAACAACGTTAGCAAGTAGACCTTGATCTAAGAGTCTAACTACTAATATTGACCTAATAAGTTCATAAATCTTAATGCGTTTATTTAAATTACATCTAGAGTGATCTACTACTAGGTGGTTTGGTAAATAGAATCCGGTAGTCGAGAACTTCCGTATCCGGTGATACAAGGGATTTAGGGTTTAGAAGACTCGATCTAGCGCTTTACCTACGGTTGGTGATAATTTGTGACTAATAACAAGTAGAAAAGAACATAACTTGATTCATTGTTTCGTAACGAAGAAGGATTCCTTGGTCTTGTCTCTCTTATTGCTTTCAACTTTCGATTTTAATTGCTTTGTTTATTTTCTTTTGCTTTTTACACCCCCTTCCGTGACAATTTTACAACTAGAATCTCTTGCTCCTCGTGGGAACGAACTTGACTTCCATTATATTATTTTTAATTGAGTGGAAATATTGATTAATTTGATTGCACCTACGACACGCATCAAATTTTGGCGCCGCACGGGGAGCAACGGGCGATTTTTAGTTGTTTTTTGTTTTTCTTTTTGCTATATTCTTGCTTTGTTAGATTCTATACCGTATCTAACTTAGTTTTTGAGAATCTTGTTTCAGGTGTTATACCTTTGGTGAATGCTTAAAGAGGGCAGACCGAGTCCCATACGTCTTCGATCCGGCACTCAACTAAAGGATTTCATTCGAGCGGTTAAGACTCCACTTCCTCCGTCTTCATCAAGTGATTTCACAGATTCGGACAAAGAGGAAGAAACGATGGCTGATCATACACTCAAGGACCTAGCTTCTCACAGGCTTGATACACAACAATGGTGTCTCCAAACTAAAACTTCGAGATCAAGCCGGGGTTGATTAGAGAGTTACCAAAGTTCCATGGCATGGTGAATGAGGACCCAAACAAACATCTTATGGACTTCTATACCATAGTTATGGCCATGCTTCCACCGGAGACTAATGCGGATGGAGCAATGTTGAAAGCTTTCCCGTTTTCTTTGGCGGGCAATGCTAAGGAATGGTTATATTATTTTCCTTCCGGAAGTATCACAACATGGAATGGGATGAAGAAACTTTTCCTCGAGAGATATTTTCCGCATCCAAAGCTACTCAAATTCGCAAGGAGATTTATGGATTGAAACAACAAGTGGGAGAATCATTGTATGAATGTTGGGAGCGATATAAGAGGTTGGTGGCAAGTTGTCCACACCATCAATTCAGTGAGGTTATGATACTCCAATACTTCTACGAAGCTCTCAACCCAAGTGATAGGTCTCTTCTTGACGCCGCGGGTGGTGGTGCACTAGTGAACAAGACGGTGACCCAAGCTACCGAGTTGATTGAAAGTATGGCTGCGAACTCGCAACAATTCTACACAAGGGATGAACCTATGGTTAGGCGAGTACATGAAGTTAGTGATACATCATCACATCTTGATCAAAGGATGAGTAACATGGAGATAATGATGCAAAGGATGGGCGCGGTAATTATTCCGGATGGTGAGACCGAACAAGTGAATGCTTTATATCCAAATCAAAGACCAAGGTACGATCCATACTCCAATATCTATAATCCCGGTTGGAAGGATCATCCTAACTTTAGTTATGCAAACAAGCAAGCGGCGGCTCCTAATCCATATGCGCAACAAGGTGGTTTTCAACAATCACGTTTTCAACCTCAACAACAAGGTGGTTCTCAACAATTCCAACCACAACAAGTCAAGGAGCGCGATTCTTTGAATGATGACAAGCTCAATTCATTAATGCAAGGTGTGCAAGGTCTTACTTCTATGTTCCAACAAAGCCAACAAAAGACCGATTCGGCCATCAAGGACTTACAAACTCAAATGGGACAATTGGCGACCGATGTGAACCTATTAAAATCTCAAGCATCCACAAAACTTCCTTCACAACCATTTGTGAATCCAAGAGAGAATGTTAATGCGGTTACTTTAAGAAGTGGAAGACAAGTGGATAGTCCAAGTCATCATGAAGAAACTATTGAAGAGGTAGTCAAAGACAAGGAGGAAGTCGCACCAAAGGAGAACTCCACACCAAACGACCAATCCAAGGAACCGGTTCCTACTTTCACTACTCCACCTCCTTTTCCTAGTCGTTTTGCTAAATCCAAGAAAGAAGCTCAAGACAAGGCTCTTATGGATATTTTCAAGAAGATTGAAATCAACATCCCATTCATTGAGGCCATTAAGACAATGCCACGGTATGCGAAGTTCATGAAGGAATTATGCACAAAGAAGGATAGGTTGCTTGATAATGAAATTACTAAAGTTGGCGAGAGTGCGTCGGCTATGCTATTGAAGAAGATGCCTACAAAGTGCACGGATCCCGGTGGTTTCACGGTGCCAATTACTATTGGTAAGCAAAGGTTTGAACATGCTTTACTTGACTTGGGTGCTTCCATTAGTGTGATGTCGGCCGACATATATGACTCCTTGAATCTTGGACCTTTGAAAGAGACAAGAGTTATTATCCAATTGGCAAACAAGTCTAACATATATCCTAAGGGGCTTGTAGAAGACGTGCTAGTGCAAGTAAATGAGCTTATTTTTCCGGTGGACTTCTTTGTGGTGGATATGGACAATAATGAGAACCGTTCATCTACTTCTTTACTTCTTGGGATGTCGTTTATGAAGACCGCAAAGACAAAGATTGATGTGGATAAGGGTACACTCACTATGGAATTCGACAAGGAGATAATACACTTTAATATATTTGAAGCCATGCGCTACCCAAGTGATGTGCATTCCGTTTACTCCATTGATGTGGTTGATTCATTAGCAAAACAAATGGTGGAATTGAATCGAGAGGATGAACTTGCTGTGGTGTTGCAAAAGAGCATTGAATTGGACGTCCACGGCTTGTCTAACTTGGATGTTAAAATCTCCAATGAATTGGTGGAGATGTGTGGTGCCTTGGAGACATCACAAGAAGCTAAAAAGGGTAATGTTTCATATATTTCTTTACCCGTGAATGATGAAGTACTTGTACCATCTATTGTGAAGGCGCCCAAGCTAGAATTGAAGCCGCTTCCGGACCATTTGAAGTATGCTTTCTTGGGAGATGGAGATGAGCTTCCGGTGATTATTTCTAAGAACCTCACACCGGTACAAGAAGACTGTTTGCTTAGAGTCTTAAGAGAGCACAAAACGGCTATTGGGTGGACAATTGCGGATATCAAGGGCATTAGTCCATCCATGTGCATGCATCGGATTCTAATGGAAGAAAACGTAAAGCCGGTACGTGATGCTCAACGTAGGCTTAATCCTCCCATGATGGAGGTTGTGAAGAAAGAGATACTCAAATTGCTAAGTGTGGGGGTAATCTACCCAATTTCCGATAGCAAGTGGGTTAGTCCGGTTCAAGTGGTACCAAAGAAATCCGGAGTCACGGTTGTTCGAAATCAAGACGATGAACTTGTTCCTACAAGAGTTCAAACCGTTTGGAGAGTGTGCATTGATTATAGAAAGCTTAATTCCGCAACCCGAAAGGATCACTTTCCTTTACCTTTCATTGATCAAATGTTGGAGCGGTTAGCGGGGCATTCTTATTATTGCTTTTTGGATGGTTATTCGGGATACAACCAAATTGTTATTGCACCGGAGGACCAAGAGAAGACCACTTTCACTTGTCCGTTTGGAACGTTTGCATATAGACGGATGCCGTTTGGACTTTGCAATGCGCCGGCTACTTTTCAAAGATGCATGGTGAGTATATTCTCGGATTATGTGGAGCGCATCATCGAGGTATTTATGGATGACTTTAGTGTTTATGGCAATTCTTTTGATGGATGTTTAAACAACCTTGAACTAGTTCTTAAACGATGCATAGACACAAACCTTTTCCTTAATTGGGAGAAATGTCACTTTATGGTAAACCACGACATAGTACTTGGTCACATTGTGTCCTCTCGAGGGCTCGAAGTGGACAAGTCAAAGATAGATTTAATAAGAAACTTACAATATCCTACTTCGGTGAGGGAAATTCGTTCTTTTCTTGGCCATGCAGGTTTCTATAGGCGGTTTATCAAGGATTTCTCCAAAATCTCCATGCCGATGTGCAAGTTATTATAAAAGGAGGTACCTTTCGACTTCAACAAGGAATGCAAGGATGATTTTGACAAATTAAAGGATATGTTGACAAGTGTGCCAATTATCAAATAACCGGATTGGAATCTTCCATTTGAATTAATGTGTGATGCTAGTGATTATGCGGTTGGAGCCATTTTGGGTTAAAGAGTGGACAAGTTGTCCCATGTTATCTATTATGCATCTAGGACCCTTAATGATGCACAAATCAATTATTCTACCACGGAAAAGGAGTTATTGGCTATAGTTTTTGCTTTGGAAAAATTCCGGTCATACTTGGTGGATACAAAGGTTATTGTGTATTCCGATCATACCGCACTAAGACACTTAATAAAGAAGAAAGAAGCTAAGCCAAGATTAATCCGGTGGATCCTATTGTTACAAGAGTTCGACATAGAAATTCGTGATAAGAGGGGTGTGGAGAATACCGTTGCGGATAGTCTTAGTAGACTTGTTATGTCTCAAGAGGAACTTCCATTACATGACCGCTTTCCGGACGAACAACTTTTCCCCATGGAAGAATCAACACCTTGGTATGCGGATATAGTGAATTACTTGGTGACAAGGAAGGTACCTAGTACAATGTCTAATTTCCAAAAGATGAAACTTAAGAAGGTAGCTAAGCAATATGTGTGGGATGAACCATACTTATGGAAATATGGCGTTGATCAAATAATGCGAAGGTGCGTACCTAACTACGAATTTCAATCCATCCTCTCCTTTTGCCACACTTTTGCTTGTGGTGGCCACTTTGGTTCGAAACGTACCGCTCTCAAAGTTCTCGAGAGTGGATTTTATTGGCCAACCTTGTTTGAAGATTCATATGTCTTATGTAAATCGTGTGATAAATGTCAACGAACGGGCAATCTAGGTGCTCGAAATCAAATGCCACTCACACCAATTCTCGCCGTTGAGATTTTTGATGTGTGGGGTATCGATTTTATGGGCCCTTTTGTCAATTCGAATGGAAACTTTTATATACTTCTTGCCGTTGATTATGTTTCGAAATGGGTGGAGGCTAGAGCCACCAAAACTAATGACTCTCAAGTTGTTTGTGATTTTGTAAGGGAAAACATATTCAATAGGCATGGTACACCAAGAGTGGTGATAAGCGATGGAGGCTCACATTTCAAGAAGGCTTTCCACGCTCTCCTCAAGAAGTACAACATAACACACAAAATTGGTACGCCTTATCATCCACAAACTAGTGGACAAGCGGAAATTTCAAATCGTGAGATCAAGTCCATTCTTGAGAAAACGATGAATACCACAAGGAAAGATTGGAGCTTTAAGCTCAATGATGCACTTTGGGCGTATAGAACGGCGTATAAGACACTGATTGGTATGTTTCCATATAGGTTGGTTTATGGTAAGGCTTGTCATCTTCCGGTTGAACTTGAACACAAGGCTTATTGGGCGATAAAGAAATTCAACATGGATTATGATGAAGCGGGGAAACAAAGGAAGTTACAACTAAATGAGTTAGAGGAGATACGTAATGATGCTTACGAGAGTGCCCGGATTTACAAGGAAAAGACCAAGCTTTTTCATGACAAGATGATTTCTCGTAAAAGCTTTATCGTGGGACAAAAAGTCCTTTTATATCATTCTCGCCTTAAATTATTTCCTGGAAAGTTAAGGTCCCGATGGATTGGACCATATGTTGTTACTAATGTTTTTCCTCATGGTGCAGTTGAAATTACTAGTCTTAGAGACAATTCGGTTTCCAAAGTCAACGGCCATAGATTGAAGCCATACTATGAGAACATCGCTTATGTGAATTTTGATGAACTTTCATTTAGAGATGCACTCCCTCTGGAGGAGTAATGTGCCGCAAGAGCTAAGTCGGGCCGTCGACTTTAAAACAAGCGCTTAATGGGAGGCAACCCATCGGTTTTGTATTTCTTATCCTTTTGCTTTTGTTATTTCTTTTTCTTGTTCCTTATCATGTTAAAATTTCCCACCTTGACTTTACTAGGAGGATTCAATTACATTGAGGACAATGTAAGGTTTAAGTGTGGGGGAGTGGTTAAGCATGTTTTTAAAACAAAAATTACAAAAAAAAATTAAAATTTAAAAAAAAAAAAAAAAAAAAGTTTTACTTAAAAACTCCAACTTTTAAAGATTTTAGAGTCACTAGCATACTTCTAAGTATGTTTACATAGAGATTTTGACCGACATAATTGAACTTGGAAATGTTAGAGAACTACATTCGGATTTCTTGCTTGTTTGAGTGTTAAATAATGGATTTAATCATGCCGGTGATGCGAATTTGGTGCAGGGAGAAGGGAATTATTAGAGTTGCTGATCAATCATTAGTGGAGACTACCCGTATTCATATCATGAGAGGCACCGACCAGAATTCTTCCATCTACTAAAGAGCTTCTTTTGAGTGTGTGTCACCATACGTCAATTCCGGGTAGAATGGTGAGCTACCCAACCTCCCACCAATAGAAGCACTACTCTTTGATCTCTTGAGTGCTAATTTTGTCAATCGTGAGGGTGACGTCCATAGATGAAAGCCTCCTTCTTGTAGTTCGATTTGCAGTTAGCACCATTCTCTCTCGCGACAACAACGGGTCCATAGAAACACCATCATCAACAAGGAGCGACACCAAAATCTACAAGGAAAGTTGGAAAAGTTTAAGGTTTATAAGCAACAGGATGAGAAAAAGAGCAAATTTCAAATTCAAGTAAAGCAACATACAAAGACCGGATTCACATATATGTTGAGGACTTACAATACAATGAGGTAATTTTATATCCAAGTATGAAGACTTATTCATGAAAGCAAAGAAAATTTAAAGGTGAGAATTTTTGAAGTTTATGATTTCAAGACGATACAAGTTGTGAAGAATCAAGCGGTAAAATACTTCTCCCACGGCCATGGATTATTTTTTGTATTTTATTTCTCTTGTTTCAAAAATAAAAAAAAAATAAAAAATAAAAAATAAAAAATAAAATAAATAAAAATAAAAAAAAATAAAAAAAAGAGAAAAGAAAAGAAAAAAAAAAAAAGAGAGAAAAACAAGAGAAATTTTTGTTGTTAATAAGCCGTGGGGAAGGAAAATCTATAAGGTAGTTTCAAGCGACAAGGTTTTAAGGTAAAAGAGTTACAAATTGTCAAGGATTTATAAAATTCGAGGGTTTATCATCAATAGTTGAAACCGAAGACGAAGACCATGAAGATCAAGAAGAGGAGCGGAAGACGTTTCTATTGGATGCCGTGAGAGTGGTGTTATCATAATTGGCGATCGGATGTGAAGGTGAGTAAGTAATCTCATCCTCAATAATAAATGGTTGATTTCCTTTCTTAGAGATCATTAGAAAAATGGTTTTTCAAAATAATAAAAGATGTGGGTTTTTAAAAAATATTTCGGAAGTTGTCCTTCCCATCATTCAACGTGTTGCAGGAATTCTCTCTTCATTCCTACCTGCACACATGTGTGACCCATAAAAAAGCCGTCTTTTTGAGTGCAATTATCATAAAATCCTTTTGGTGAGGCGGGAAGTCGAGTCGAAATGCTTATTGATCGTTTCTCAAACACGCATTCTCTCATTATGGTGTGGTTATTTCTCACTCAACATTTAAGAACGAGAATATGTTCTTTAGTATTTCTAACTTCTTATTACTAGCATGCAGAAACTCTATGTCCTCATAGCTCTTTGGATGCTTGTGACGCTTGAACGCTTTGAAGTTGTGAGTTTTTAGTTTGATTTGCTCGAGGACTAGCAAAGTCTAAGTGTGGGGGAATTTGATAGGGTGTAGAATACATCCTATTTACTATCTATTGTTTATACTTTCTTTGCTATTTTTCTTGTAAATTATGTATTTTACGCTTGTTTTGAGTTTTGTAGCTACTTTGGAGTCACACGGAGGAAAAGAGGAAGAAATCACCCAATTTGAGCCAAAAGGGCAAAAAGGTCATTTTACGAGCGATTGATATATGGAGCCCGATTAAGGTTAAGGGGAAACTCTTTTGGGAGGATTACTAGACGCAAACCCGGTAGAGGTTAAGGGGCTGCCATCGAGGTTATCCCTTATCAAAGGGACCGGACAATCGAATAACCTATTTCTATAACCCTAGCTCGATATTCTCAATCATTTCATTTCAATCATTGTTATGCATCCGAGAAGAGAAAAAAGAGGCCGAGTATTATTTGAGATCGAACTCGGGGGCAAGGAGAGAAGAGAATGTGAAATCGATACGGAGTGAGGAAAAAAGATAGTCATGGTCTTTGTTATCGAGTTCGAATTAGGTTTTGCTGTTAATCGAGAGGGGATCGATGGCTTCTGTTGTTAAAAACCGAGATGAAATCGAGTAGAATTTGAAGATGATGAAGCTCGGTAAGATGGGTTTGTGAAGATATCGAGAATTACCGGAGATGGCCATGGGCGAAGAACATAGAGATGGGTTTTGGTGTTGTTAAAGGCGTCTGTTGTTGAGAACCGAGAGATTGAATCGAGATTTGATGTCAGCTGCCAAAGCGAAGTTTGAGAAAGCAGAATCGATGAGCGACGAGAAGAATGAAAGCTCAGAGATGAAGGAATTCGCTGTAGAGATCTCAATGATGGAATCGTACGTGGGTTTTGTTGTTGGGTCTCAGGGGATTGATGGTAAGCCGGGTTAGGTTTCGATTTGAAGAGGAGCTCGAGAGAGGATGAAGACAGAGATGGATATGGTCATTTGTTGAGAAGAAATTGATGGGTCAGTTATGGGTTTGAGCAGATTCGCGATTGGATAGATGGAGTGTTGTTGGTCTTTGTTGGTTGGTTCGAGATTGAGGAGCAGGTGATGATGATAACTGATCATGGATTTGAAGTCTTTGGTGTTCTGAGGAATGATTGAAATGGATGCGGGGTTTGTGTATGAGTTCCGAGATGGTTGCGGGAGGAATGGAAGAACGATTGAAGCTCTGTCGGGGAAGTTGTGAATGAATGAGTCTTTAGATGTATGTGTAGGATTCTTAACAGAGAAGACACTAAAGAAAGGCACGAAAGTGGTAGGGAATATCCTATGAACAAACGTAAACTCGGCAGTTTTACGCTTTCTGGCGAGTTGACTCGGTGAGTCCGAGGAGCGATCCGGCCAACGATCCTTCCCGCAACTCGGTGAGTAAGACCGAGTAAGATCCGACTCGGTGGCCGACTCCCTCTCTCGACTTGACCCGGTGGACTAACAGTTGACGGTTTTGACCGTTAGTCCTAACGGTAGAGCGGAATATTCGTCGAATATTCCCCGACGGAGAAATTTTCAGGTGGTGGTGGCGATTATTCCCTACCGGATTCCGGCCACAATCCCGATTTTCCGGTGAGCCAAAAATTCGGAGAATTTTCTATGGACTTCTCTCATGGGTGTGAAGACTTGGACTAGGAATTGGATGGAGAATTGGACTCAAATTTGGAAAGAGAAGGTGGAAGAGTTGAGAAAAGCTTGGATTTGGAAATTGAATTGCTAAGGGAAAAGGATTCTAATCCTTGGAAGATTTGGAGAATATTGAAGCCTATAAATAGAGAAGTTTTCTACATCTTTTATACACCTCTCTACACACACACAACACTTGTGTTTTTGCTTGCTTTTCTAAGATTCTTCTTCTTAATTATTTGTGTGAACTTGAAAATTCTCCTTTTAATAATTATTATTTGTGTGAATTTCAAAAGCATGAGTAGCTAATTTTCTTATTGATTGAGGATGAATTCCTAGTTCTTAATACATGATTTGAGTTTTGTTTCAATTCTATCTTGAGGTTTTTCACAAAATTATCGCTTGTTTTTACTAATAGGAATGTTTATTCATTCATGATTGATTGATAGATTGTTTGGAGTGCACGCTAAATTGATTTGTTAATTTGATCTAAAGCTAGTGAAAGTTAGGAGATAAGTAATCGTTTCTTGACTTTTTACATAAGTAGCAAACACGAGACCTTGCGGAGGGATTCCGTGGAGCAATTGTGTGTAAAAACAACGTTAGCAAGTAGACCTTGATCTAAGAGTCTAACTACTAATATTGACCTAATAAGTTCATAAATCTTAATGCGTTTATTTAAATTACATCTAGAGTGATCTACTACTAGGTGGTTTGGTAAATAGAATCCAGGTGATCCGAGAACTAAAAAGTATCCGTTGATCTGAGGATTTAGGGGTTTTAGCTAAGTCTATTGCTTTACCTACGGTTGGTGATAATTTGTGACTAATAACAAGTAGAAAAGAACATAACTTGATTCATTGTTTCGTAACGAAGAAGGATTCCTTGGTCTTGTCTCTCTTATTGCTTTCAACTTTCGATTTTAATTGCTTTGTTTATTTTCTTTTGCATTACACCCCCCTTAAAGTGACAATTTTTACAACTAGAATCTCTTGCTCGTGGGGAGCGAACTTGACTTCCATTATATTATTTTTAATTGAGTGGAAATATTGATTAATTTGATTGCACTTTTGAGTTTGCAACAGTTCTGCAACAGTTTCTCTGTAACAGTGAGTTCTGTAACAATTATATTTGTTACAAACTCGCTGCTTTATTAGTTTTCTCTTGTTTTTCACACTTTTGAGCTATGAACACCTATTTTGAGCACGTGAATAATGTGAGGAGCTAAACCCCAACATTGGGACAATGGAGGAAGCCATTCTTTACGCATGTGGTAATTCTAATTAATTCTTTTATGACTTTTGCACTATTCTAAATTGATTTATGATTTTTCTTGATTATTTGTGATTTTGTCTGATGGTGTATGCTTAGTCTAAGAACTTTTGATGCATCATGCTTATGATTTACATCTAATACTTTATAAAATCTATTTTTGGCAAAGAAAGAGTCAATATCTTATAAGCTATAATTGTCGAGAATTAATAGTTGAACCACATGAATATAAGAATTGGTGAAATCCTGAGTCTCAGTCTCTCGATATTTTGTGACAATCTTGTGAATATACTTTATTTGTTTTTAGTATTTTCTTAAATCAAACCTTTACAAGTCTGAGTGAACGATACTTTTCTTACCACTTTACAAACAACTTCAAAATCACATCAATTTTTGGCGCCGCCGACGCGGACTTGTATTTAGGTTTTAGGTTTTAGGTTTTAGAGTTATTTCTATTTTTATTTTTTATATTTTTTTTTGTTCTCTTTTAGGCCTTTGGTATTTTCGATTCTTTTAAGATTTGGAGCGAAGCTACAAGGAAAGAAAAAGTGCTATAAAAGGAAAGCATCGCCAAAGAAGGAAAGAAAAGAGGAATCTGAAAGGAGTGAAGAAGAAGATTTTGTATATATTTATTTTGTTTTATTTTTAGAAACTGTAAATAGGGTTTTATTTTTGTAAATTTTCTTTTCCTTTTTGGACATTTTTTATTTTTGGACTTTATTTTGGACTTAGACATTATTTTTGAAACCCTAAGGAAGGGTTAAAATTAAATATAAACTGTTTTGCGAGGGGAAGGACGACGATTCACGATCTCGTCTCGGCCCCTCGGGTTAACACACCGACATAGGATTTGGTGGCTCCGAGTCGACTTCAACGGTTCATCGCCCGTCGGGTACGGGAGGTAAGACTCTATCCACCCACGAATCCCTGTCGGTGGGTTTTATTTCAGTGTGACAACTCACAACCCCGCAATAGAATGTCGAATCGGGTATTACAATGGCCAATACAACGAATATCCGACTGAGTTTCAAAATGGACGTTACTACTTTGACCATAATGTGAATAGTGGTTGGGAACATCAGCCTTTTGAAGGTTATGGTACATACCATGGTGAGCCCAATTACTATCCACACACCCACGGTTCATACGAGCAAAATTCCTCTCTACTAGAGTCCGCACGTAAGTTAACTGAGTCATCACAAAAGTTACTTGAGTCGACACGTAGTTCAACTGAGATGAATAACTTAGTTTTGGACGAAAGCAATGCAATATGTGAACCTTCTTTCCTACATAAAATTAGGAAGTCATGTGAGTCGACTCAGAAAATGTTGTTAGAGGCCCAGGAAAGAACTGCTCAAGATAGTCTTAATTTCCAATATAGTATTTCCAATATTACCTTTGAAAATGAGGATAGTTATTTGCATAATCAAGATGACGAGGATAAAATTGGTAACACTACTAGTTTAGATGAGGTTCAACCATTTTCATGTTATTATAATGATGATTATGATGAGGATAGTGTTGATGAAGAATTTGAAATAAGTAGGCATAGTGATCAGGAATTTGTTACTCCAATTGAGATTAATAATGATAATGTTTCTAGTTCAAATCCAAATAATTTTAATAATTATTCACCTATTCAAAAGGACGAGGATTTGACTAGAGATACCCCCGTTTTAGACGATGTAGTATTTCCTTATGATTACGAAGCTGATGATAGTTTTGAGGAACGAGTTTATCCTGAGAATTCTGTTTTAGAGTCTAGCGATTTAGAAACATTAGTCTTAGACAAAGAAAATGAACTCGTAGAGATGAGCGAGGATGAACCTGACTTAGAAGAATCAATTGACCATTTTCAGACGTGCGACAACCAACGGTCGCCCTTCAATCCCAGAAGCAAATCCTAGTCGTCTAAGGTTACCAAACGACCTTTGGACCAAAGCCCTAGCTTGGTCACGAACCTAGCTTGGTCACGCCAAACCTTGGCCCCACATGCCCAGCCAAACCGCACCTAGTCAAGCTATCCACGCCATGCGCCCATGGCAAACCCATGGCCCCACATGCCAAGCCAAGCCGCACCATGTACCAACGGCTTGCCAAACCCTTGGCCCCACATGCCAAGCCAAGCCACACCTTGCCTTGGCCATAGCCATGCTAGCCGCACCATATGCCAACGGCTTACCAAACCCTTGGCCCCACATGCCAAGACCAACCGCACCTAGCCATGCTAGCCGCACCATGTGCCAACGGCTTGCCAAAACATTGGCCCCACATGCCAAGACAAGCCACACCTTGCCTTGGCGCTAGCCATGATAGCCGCACCATGTGCCAACGGCTTACCAAACCTTTGGCCCCACATGCCAAGCCAAACCGCACCTAGCCATGCTAGCCGCACCATGTACGAACGGCTTGCCGAAACCTTGGCCCCACAAGCCAAGCCAAGCCACACCTTGACTTGGCCCTAGCCATGCTAGCCGCACCATGTGCCAACGGCTTGCCAAACCCTTGGCCCCACATGCCAAGCCAACCGCACCTAGACATGCTAGACGCCCCATGTGCCAATGGCTTACCAAACCCTTGGACCCACATGCCAAACGCACCTAGCCGCGCCACCATGCTGGCCTTCCCTACGCGGCTACCAAAACGAAGGCGTGCGACAATCGACGGCCCCCCTTCAATCCCAGGAGCAAATCCTATCCCTCCAAGGTTACCAGACGACGCATGGTAACCTTTGGCCCGAAAACCTAAGCTTGGCCACGCCATGTCATGCCAACGGCATGCCAACCTAGCCGCGCCTCCATGCCACGCCAATGGCATGCCAACCTAGCCGCACCACCATGCCATGCCAATGGCATGCTAACCTAGCCGCGCCACCATGCTGGCCTTCCTATGCGGCCACCAACGAACGAAAGCGTGCAAAGATCAACGGCTACCTTTCCTCTTAAGATACAAAATCTCGACCGTCGAAGGTCACCAAGCTACCAAGTCTCCCGAGCTCGACTTTCCAGGCAACAACCATATGCAACATGTTTTCCACAAAAACATTCGAGACATCAACACATATCACTCGGGGGATCCTCTTTGGGTATTGGTTTGGCGGTTTTACGGCGTGCGGCGTACACTACGCCGTCATACGGAAGTTTCATAAGGGTGAGGCGGTTAGTAAATACAGGGAGTTAAAAGTGAAACATTCATGGACATCAATTCCATACGTTCATGTTTTTATGGAAAATCAATTCCATGCGTTAACGTTTTTATGGAACATAAAATTCCATGCATACGGTTACCACCTCCTCCCATTTACTTACCCATTTTTTCATTCCTTAATGAGACCAGGGTACGTTTCACTTCGACTTGTATAAATAGGTCTCACCTATTTCCACAGAACGACAGGTTCATTCGGGAATACACAACACTCAGAAAATACTTGCTAGTTTACCATTTGTTAGCCTTCTCACTTTTCTGATACAAGTCGTAGTAACACAACTACTCTTCCAGAATTAACTATCCTGGTCTCATCACTTTCCTTGCTTCCCTCCCCAAAACCAACCCATTCTCCTTCACTTTGTGACCGAAGCAAGTCTGGAACGGCCATTTTTAAGTTTTGGCCGGACTTGTACAGATTGATCTCTCGAATCTAAAGTACTTCGTTGCAGTACATTGTTTAGGGTTTAAATTGTTTCTCACCCGTACACCCAAAATTACCGAAATCAGCAGAAACCATTTTCACCCACAAACATTTACCTTTTGTTTTTTTCTTTCATTTCAGTATTATTGGTGGGAATGTAGAGACTTATAAGAAAAACATATCACGAATATCTTAGCTTCAAATTCATTTCCGTTTGTGTTTGATAGAAAAATTGACGCTAAAATGTCAAGTTTATGTCATTATAACCATGTCAACGGATCCTACCTCATACTTATTTTAAGTAAGTACATATTGTATCAAAAATCCTGTATGCATAATAAAACGCGCTTTACAGTTCAATCAAATATATTGTCAGACTAACTCATGTCGTTTCCATTGTATAAAATAGCTCAGTTAAAAAGCTAGATATGATTCAAACTGTCGTGCTTCAAAAAGAAAACAATTTGTTGCTTGTCTTGCTTACTTAATGTATATGACCGTGTTTATCTTTATTGTGGTTGAGATGAATGAAATTAGGAGTTCATGGAAAAAATAAAATAGCCCCCCCAAGTGTAAATTCCTAGTTCCGTCGCCGGGTACGCTAGCTTACATGGTGTAACTCAGTCGAATGCTTTATGGTCTATGAATTTAAATTCAAACCTAGTAGTTAAACTCAGTACGCTCGGTCTACTTGCTAGTATTTGGTTTACACGCGATTTATTTACGGAATCCCTCTACAAGGTCTCACGTTGTTTACTTGTGCAAGGAGTTATTCAAAAATTATGGATATCCTAACCCTTACTAACATTAGATTATATGAAAAAATATATTCATTTGTCCGCCTAAACAATCTATTAATCAGTCATAATCATTATTAATAGTAAACACAAACGATAATCATATGAAGAAATCAAAGCAGATTCATATACTAAATCAAATCATATATAATACTTAGAATTCATGCTCAATCAATAGGTGTTTAGCTAATCATGAATGTACAAGCACCCATGTTATACATATGATAAACTAGAGAAGAAATCGTTACGATAGATGAAAAACATGTGTTTCCGGATGCCAAAAACGTGCATAATCGGTAATCATGACACCCTCCTTATCTTCCGATTATTAGAGCTTAAAATATGAATTTTCTCGACTCCAAAACTTGCTATAATTGGTAGACTCGATTCCCCTATTATCAACATATTGTTGCAGCTTAAAACGGACATCTACTAGGATAGAGGTCAGCTTACGAGATTACTAGCTATATACCCCAGGTTCTCATTTAGATGAGCCTGGGAAGCAAAATATCAGATTTATGGTCCCTCGGTGGAATTGAGCCAACTGGCGGTAAAATTACCAAAACACCCTAACGGAAAAATTACCCCGGGTTCTCATTAAGAATAAAATTACCGAAATACCCTAATGTATAAAATTACCAAAATACCCTTGTGGAACAAGTGCAACAATTTTCTGGAAACTTCAAAAATGACCAAGTTACCCCTTGCTGGAATAAGTGCCGCAAGTATGTTGGTGACAGTTAAAATGACGAAATTACCCTTACCGAAACTGTGAAGCAAACATTCTTGTTTTAAAGAGGATTAACACGCACACATACACACACATGTAAGAAAAAAAGTATACATATATGTTTTACACAGAACACACAAAAGTGTGTAATTGAAAGTGTGTGTTATAGGAAAACAGAAAAACAGAGATCACATCCACATAGGGATCTCTGAACAGAAAGTATACCGTCGTCGTACATAACAATTATTTTGTTTAGTTAACAATATACCAAAAGAGAAACCACAAAATATGCACCCTAGGTATCAAAACCAAGTAAACCAAAAAATATACCCCTAGGTATCACCACCAAGTATACCAAAATATATACCCCCCAAAAAGTTAATTGATCCATCAATAGTTAAACCATCTTATAATCCATGATCCTCATTCATCATCATCTTCCTCAATTTCCTCATCTTATTTCTCTTCCTCCTCCTCTTCATCTCCCTCATCCTCTTGTTCTTTATCGATGACTTCACTTATGTCATCTTCCTCATTATTATCATCATCTTCAGCATCTGCCAGTGCTTGAGCCTACCCATCATCTTCTGGATCAACATACCCCTTTAGAAAGTCATGCTAGTTGTCTAATTCTATTTCTTCCTCCAAATAATCTTGCATGAGCCTCTCAACCTCCTCATATAGTGAATAAGGCTCAGGCACATATAGAAAAGGTTCCCAATCTAGAGCAGGCTCTGATTCAGCATCAGAGGCCAGAAAATCTACCTCGTGATGATAGCGCGGCTTACTTCTTTGTAAGTAACGCATGTGCATGGCAGAACTGTTGTTCTCTGAACTTTTCATACTCCTCCGCCATATCAGCGTCTTCAGCATCATTCCCCTGACTTAACGCTTCATCCTCTCTAACTTTGAGCCATATCTCATGACACATTACGAAGTCGTTCATACACTTTTGTAGCTTAATCAACTGTTCAGGGTTCATGAGCTCAATCAGCTTATAAGACTCACCAAGAGGATCCTTGGAGTTGTCTATCTCTGGTTAATCATTCGAACAATAGACCTTAGGCTTCTTACTTTCTTGCCTTTGTCACTCCATTTAACGAATCAGGATTGCGGCTCCTCCTCGACGCCATATAACAATGTATAAAAAGTGTTCCTGTAAAATAATTACGTTGGTGTTAAACATAACCAAATACATTGCAAGGGAGACAACAAGTATAACAATCACAAGACAATTCTATAAACTGGATTTTCAATTCATTAACAACAACAAACTTCCATTACATTCAAAATCAGAATTTGAGTTACAAACAACCACAAAAAATACATATGTTCCTTCAAAAACTGATCAAACCCTAGAAAAAACAACAAAAACAATATACATAATATATATGAGATCGGAAATACTAGGGTTTGTGAAAACTGAAACAATATCTCATAAACTGAAAGCAATGATACCTGAAAGAATCACATGCATAATCTATTAATCATATCAAAAGATTTCTAAAATAAAACTTTTTATCGATAGTTGTAAATAGACCTTATAAAAGAATTGAAAAAAATCAACAATTGTTTATTATAAGATTAAAGCCTAACAATATTTATCTTAATCTTTAGCTGTGCTTAGGTTGCTCACTGAAGTCTCGTATAAACTCTTGAGATTCCTGTTTTCTTTCAGCTGATTGAATCGTGCCATCAAAAGACTAAGATCCACAATCATCTTCAAAAGTTTTAATTCAAGCCATTTATCATTCTTTTACAGATGCTTCCTGCTGCTCACAAGAGATTTTTGAGTCTCGCATAAGCATAAACATAAGTTCAAGAGATAACTGATCTCTTTTATGTTCTCTTGAGAAATAACACTTAATCTCAGTAGGGAAAAACGTCTCAAGCCTCTGTAATTGAGAATCGATATCAATAGTATCTTCACCCATATTGACCAATTACCTTATAGTGGAGAAAGAAACTTTTCTCAAGTGATTTTATATATTAAAAATCAATGAAGATTTTCCGAAACATGTGTTCCCGTAAAGTCTGAAAATAAAAGATATCTATATATATCTATAATGAACTTTTGTATTTTCTTCAAATTTGGACCGCTATCATCAAGGAACTACTTTGAGTAATACATGAAACAAAAATTAATAAATCAGAAAATAACTCATAAAATTCATGATATATATAATATGATCCTTAATATATATTTTTTTACTGGAAAATCTTAATATATTCCTTTTTGTGCTCTTTCAAATCTTCTTCATTTATTTAAAATCGAGCACCAGATGAGGAAGTTTCACCCAAAAAATGCTAGTGCATTATCATTCAAAAATAGATCAAACCCCAGAAACAACAACAACAATCTGCATTTTCATTCAAAAACAGATCAAACCCTAGAAATAAGAAAAAAATTAACAACAACCACAAAACTTAAATCAAACACATCTTCATAGTAGAATAATTTAATTCAAACAGAACCCATGTTAGGATTTCACTTGATTTTTAAATCAACCATACACCACCTGTAGAAACAACTGTTCACACTACATATTATACCACAAAGCAGAGTAACAAAAAAAATTAACATAATACATTAAGTGTTGTTACACTTGTCTGCATTCTCTTTGCAACAAAGAAAAAATGACCATTAAAAAGGGATCAATTTTTATGCAATCATGCAGAGGAAGATGAAGAAAAACAAAGTTGTTATTTTTCGACTTACTCTAGCTTCTTGACTCTTGAAGAACCACTAATAACTGTTGGTTTTTTTGTTTGGAAAGGGAGTGTTTGTTTGGTAATGATAAAAGGAGATGATGGGTGGAAACAACATCTTCTAAGTTATGGGCGGCTAAAAAGTGGGGCGGAAACAATAAACTAACTAAGGGTTCTGTAAGCAAATATATATAAAAATAGGGGTGAAAAAAAATAAGAAATTGTTATTACATAATCCAGAGTCAAACATGAGGAAAATCCGACAATAACTGTAAAGCTTTAAAACATTTGTCTGAAAGAAACATTTAAGCAGCATAAATTAAACTGAAAAAACATAGAGCTCTCATGTCCAACGATAACTCCAGATTTTGCAATTGGAATTTTCATATATTCAATATATACAAAATTGTTATAAAGTGGATTTCAGACCTACTAATTAACAAGACCAGCATTCTGATCAAATGAAAATTTATGCATGTTAGAGCATTGATCGGTTCAACTCACCAAGCGTTGGTATGTCAAGTTTGATTGTCATATTTTAGTGACTCAAAAATCATCTAAAGTCGCTTGTTTAAATACTAGAGTCAACTTCGTTTAGGTTAGACTAGAAAGTCTAGGAATGTTGAGACACAGAAGTATTACTCTGAAGACATGAAGAATGTGAAGAAGTAGTGAACTACAACGAAGACATCATCCTTCCAATTGAGGTTAGTAATACTAACTTGAACTTGTTTCATTCCTCACGTATCTTTCAGGTCGTGCTATATTATAAACATAAGCTGCTAAGTCAGATATATCAGTACATAATGGATATGATACTCTAGTGATGAGTCTTGCTCATAAAAGTATGATCATAATATTAAGGAATTAGACTATGAAGTTGTTTATGGGTAAAAATCGTTTCTGCTGATTTCGGTAATTTCGGTGGGTGAGAGTGAGAAACTGGTTCAAACCCTAAACAAATGTCTTTTGCACGTGAGCACTTTATAGATTCGAGAGATCAATGCATACCCAAGTCCGGCCTAAACCAAGAAATGGCCGTTCCAGGACTTGCTTCGGTCACAAAGTGGAGGAGAAGGGTTGATTTGGGGAGGGAAGCAAAGAAAGGTGTTGAGGAGAGTAGTATCTCGACTTGTATCGTGGTGAAAGCTTAGAAAGCTTGCAAGAGATGGAAGCTTTTGGGAGAGCTTGCAAAGTTGCCTTTCCCGAGAGTGTGGTATTTTTCTCTGGCCGAGACTTGTTCCGTGGAAATAGGTAAGACCTATTTATACAAGTCGAGATTGAAACGTACCCTGGCCTCATGAAGGAAGAGAGTAAAGGTGAAATAATGGGAGGAGGTGGTAACCGCATGGTTTAATGGGCGAAAAACGTTTTCACCATTATTTCCTCTTTTATTTGACCGCTTTATTCCTTTTCACGCTTTCTTAATGTGAGCGTAGTGTACGTCGCATCCGGTGACAAACTAAAACCCTAAAGAAGCATCCCCGCCTTTGTGTCGATGTCTCGAGTGTTGGTTGCATCTTGAGTGCAAGTGGCGCCGCTAGTGGCGCGTGTGGCATGTGCCAATGGCATGTGCGAAATGCCTTGGTGGTAGGTTGCACGGTTTGCAAGTTAGGTTACCAAGCGTGTGTGTTTGGCATGTGTTAATGGCATGTGCGGAATGCCTTGGTGGTAGGTTACACGGTTTTGCAAGTTAGGTTACCACGTGTGTGTGTTTGGCATGTGCCAATGGCATGTGCGGAATGCCTTGGTGGTAGGTTACGGTTTGCAAGTTAGGTTACCAGGGTGTGTGTTTGGCATGTGCCAATGGCTCGTGCGGCCATGTTGACCTAGTTGCAAGTCTTGCAAACCTAGGGCGCTATGTTGGGCGTGGGCCAAAGGCATATCGGCTTGGAAATATGGCTTGCGGCACGTGTTGGCATGTGCCAATGGCGCGTGCGGCCATGCTGACCTAGTTACAAGTCTTGCAAACCTAGGGCGCTATGTTGGGCGTGGGCCAAAGGCATAGCGGGCTTAGAAATATGGCTTGCGGCACGTGTTGGCATGTGCCAATGGCACGTGCGGCCATGACGACCTAGTTGCAAGTCTTGCAAACCTAGGGCGCTATGTTGGGCGTGGGACAAAGGCATAGCGGCTTAGAAATATGGCTTGCGGCACGTATTGGCATGTGCCAATGGCACGTGCGGCCATGCTGACCTAGTTGCAAGTCTTGCAAACCTAGGGCGCTATGTTAGGCGTGGGCCAAAGGCATAGCGGCTTAGAAATATGGCCAAAGACGTGTTGGCATGTGCCAATGGCACGTGCGGCCATGCCGACCTAGTTGCAAGTCTTGCAAACCTAGGGCGCTATGTTGGGCGTGGGCCAAAGGCATAGCGGCTTAGAAATATGGCTTGCGGGCGTGTTGGCATGTGCCAATGGCACGTGCGGCCATGCCGACCTAGTTGCAAGTCTTGCAAACCTAGGGGCGCTATGTTGTGCGTGGGCCAAAGGCATAACGACTTAGAAATATGGCTTGCGGCACGTGTTGGCATATGCCAATGGCACGTGCGGCATGCTCGACCTAGGTGCAAGTCTGCAAACCTAGGGCGCTATGTTGGCGTGGGCCAAAGGCATAAATGGCTTAGAAATATGGCTTGCGTACGTGTTGGCATGTGCCAATGGCACGTGCGGCCATGCCGACCTAGTTGCAAGTCTTGCAAACCTAGGGCGCTATGTTAGGCGTGGGCCAAAGGCATGGGCCAAGCTTTAGAAATATGGCTTGCGGCACGTGTTGGCATGTGCCAATGGCACGTGCGGCCATGCCGACCTAGTTGCAAGTCTTGCAAACCTAGGGCGCTATGTGGGCGTGGGCCAAAGGCATAGCGGCTTAGAAATATGGCTTGCAGTTGACGTGTTGGCATGTGCCAATGGCACGTGCTTTGACCATGCCGACCTAGTTGCAAGTCTTGCAAACCTAGGGCGCTATGTTGGCGTGGGCCAAAGGCATACCGGCTTAGAAATTTGGCTTGCGGCACGTGTTGGCATGTGCCAATGGCACGTAGCCATGCTGACCTGGGTTGCAAGTCTTGCAAACCTAGGGCGCTATGTTGGGCGTGGGCCAAAGCCATAGCGGCTTAGAAATATGGCTTGCGGCACGTGTTGGCATATGCCAATGGCACGTGCGGCCATGCTGACCTAGTTGCAAGTCTTGCAAACCTAGGGCGCTATGTTGGGCGTTGGCCAAAGGCATAGCGGCTTGGAAATATGGCCTTGTTGTCATGGTGCGCAGGGTGCGGCTTGGTTTGGTATTGTTGCCATGGTGCGCAGGGTGCGGCTTGGTTTGACATTGTTGCCATGGTGCGCAGTGGTGCGGCTTGGTTTGGCATTGTTGCCATGGTGCGCGATGATGCGGCTTGGTTTGGCATTGTTGCCATGGTGCGCAGTGGTGCGGCTTTTGGTTTGGCATTGTTGCCATGGTGCGTATATGAGGCTTGTTTTTGCATTGTTGCCATGGTGGCGCGATATGCTGTTTGGTTTTGGAATTAGGGTTCCGTGTTGAAAATCCTAATCCGGTATTTTGAAAAAATACCCCTATTAATTATTTACACTGAGTTAAATGCTCTTAGTTAATGTGTTACGGTAACACTAGGTCATGGGGTTTTACGATTTTACCTTGTTTAAAACCACCATCAACATTAAGTCCCCCGCTTAGCTCGGAACAGGGGGCTTTGTCATGAGGTAAGCATAAGATGGTGACAAACTATTAATAGCAAACCGTAAAGAAAATTGAAGGAGGCTTATGCGACCTTCTATATAAATAGGATCGAATCCACCTCGTAGTTTGCACAAATGGAGGCTGGCACAATTGGTGGGCCGCGCTGACTTGGCGACGTTAGGAGATTAGCGTGAGTTAGGAAGCCCAGGTGTGCTAGGTAGTGAGGCAGGCGCAATGGAAAGGCTGTGCGTGCTTACGGGGGCGTGACTTGATTGGGAAGCGAGTGTGCTAAGGTTTGGTGGGATCGGCGCAAAGTGTAGGGAAACCGTGCGTGCTTGTAGGGCGTGACTTGTGCGGCCATTGGGAGGTCATTGTGAGTTGGTGGCGGTGCAACTTGGAAGCCGTGCTTGCCCGGGCGTGACTTAGGCGGCATTAGGAAGTCGCACCCTTTGTGGGCCCGTTCTTACAGCATTGATTTGGTGAAAAATCCTTCCTATTTCAAAGGTCTTTCACGCCTATATATGTATATATATATATATAAAGCCCCTTTCTCCCGTCCTGCGCTTTAATATACTCTTTTCATACTAGCGGCAAGAAGAAACCGACTTCAGTCATGTCTTCGAGTACTTTTCTCTCTCTCCTTTTTTCTTTTCACGTAGGTGTAAACCTGTTGATGATGATTCGTTTAAGAGTTAAATTAAGTAAGTAACCGGAAAATCATCTGTGACATCTTGTAAAAGATAAAAGTGGTTTATAAGTAGCGGATACTCCTGCAGCCTAATTCCTCCGAGGTTGGAGCATGCGGCAGCAGTCCCTTCACTGTGAATTTCATATCAGGCCTTGTATTTCCTGTTACCACGTTATCGAGTGTGCATGGCAGTGACTGAGTGTTACCCTTACGGAGTAACAGAACCTCAAGCTCTTATAATGAATCCGTGTGCGAAATACCCGTATGCAGTGCGGTTCTCGGTGTGTTATACTGGCATGGAGCACTCTCGGTGTGTTATGCCGCAGCCCAGTTGAAGGCCCTCTCGGTGTGTTGCACTGGCGCGGTTGAGCATCCGGACTTGAGTTGCCTCCCCGGTCTCAGGATGTATGATGCGATCGCGGTCATCCCGACTCCTGGCGCGAGTTGGATGACCACGAGAGATCAGTTCCATACACTTAGCTTGGGTATGGAATACACACGGCCTTGGCTTACCGCCAGATATGATCTAATCGCGAGTCACATCGACTCCGCATACGGCAGCCCAGATTGGATGACCCTGCGAGATCAATTCCCATCGCCCCCGAGCGGTGTGGAATACCCTGCGGCCTTAGCTTGCTTAGAATACGGTCTGATCGCTTGGTCATCCGACTCCATAAGCATGATTGGATGACCACGGTCAATTCCATCACCCAAGCATGGTATGGAATACACGACAACAGCTTGCCGGATATGATACGTCGCGAGTCATCCAGCTCCGCAGGCATGATTCGGATGACCCGCAGATCAATTCCTCACCCCAATGGTATGGAATACACGTGCCTTAACTTGCCAAATATGATCTGGCATGATCATCCAACTCCACAAGCATGATTGGATGACCACGAGATCAATTCCATCACTAGCGGTATGGAATACCACGGCCGACCATGGTGCGACCATTGGCCTTCGCTTGCCAAAACCGTCCATACCAGCAGCTATGGACGGAAGCCTAAATTAGGGTTTGCGGCATATTACATGTGTCGCAAAGCGGTCTCAACCGTCCATCTTAGCAGGCATAGATGGAGGGTGTAGATGTAGACTCGAAGGGCCGGGCATGTCGACCACAGATCACCATGTGACCTACACTTGACCAATCGGTCAAGCCAACCATGGTTGGTTACGATGAATCAAATCAGCCCAAAGGGCATGGTCGGCGGCACGAAAGCTAAAATTAGGGTTTCAAGCCGTCACCTGCGTCCATCTTCTCGGCTCTGAGAATGGAGGAATCATGATTGGATTAACCAAGGCGGTCAGCACCCGACTATGACCAGTGGGCCCATCTACCTCCTCTTGCAGTCGGCCAAGGCACATCATTCCCGGCCAACCCAAAGCGCGCATGCCTTGAGCTAGTGCGGTTACACCTCCCAAATCCTAAAGCGGTCTCGACCAGCATACTTCTGCCGGATGATTTGAATGGCTTAGATCACGTTTTCATGGGATAATCCAGGTATAGGTGTGAACACCAACCTACCACCTACACGGTGGTATGATCGACAAGACCGACAAGATGGAGTCGTCTTGGGGTTAGCCTTAAACTTAGGATGACAACGCGATTACCAATTCCTCTTCCTGACAATGAAGATTTCTGCACACAGGGCGATCTCAGCCACTCCTCTTTGGTCAAATTAGAGGTGGCCTCGTTGCATCTTCATGAGGCAGTGAGACATGGACATGCATACACCATCATCGTCAACAGCGCATGTGAGTCGGTCCTCTGAAAATTCTTCCCATGCTTGGTTTCGACCAAGGCTGAAGAGTGATGCGCTGGCACCTCTTCCAAAACCACCGATTTCATCAAGCGGTCGGCAGGATGAGTGTCTCAAACATCATCTCATCCGTCAAACTTCACCCGAAGCTTGGTTATACAGCCACAGTAGGGGAGTTATTTGGTTAGTGAGTCATTACCCATCACTTTTACCACCGCACATGGTCTGATGCGCCGCACAATACACCACGATACTTCACAAGTATCGACTTTACGAGTCACGCGGTTATTCGATTCGACGATACATGCATCATCTTCCGTGGATCCCGATCCACATTCCGAACATCAATCATATGTCACAAGCACCGGGGATCACTGCTGGGGTATTGGTCGGCGGTTTACAGCGTCTGCGGCGTGCAACGCCATTACAAGAACGTGTTAGGAAGTCATGGGCGGTTAGAGATGAACCGGAGAAGTGGGCAAGACCGGCGTATGCTACCGACTCACAACTCCACCACTCCGTCATTCCATTACCTCCACTTCCACAGGAAGACGTGAATGAGGCTCATTGACTTGTATAAATAGGTTCTAAGCCTATTTCAAACAACAAGTTGGGGCAGAGAACAACACAAGTTGATCAGCGGGGAAACCAGAAATGTATTCAAACTTACCCGAGCTTGCTTGCATCAACCGTAAGCACTTTCGTCTTTGTTACAAGTCATAAGCAACAACACCTTTCGATCTCCGACACCTTCTTAACTTCCCTCCTAAGATCAACCCCATCTCCTTCACTTTGTGGCCGAAACAAATAAGGCGGCCATTTCTTGGTTTAGACGGACTTGCCTGATTCGATCTCTCGAATCTACAAGCACTCACTTGCGCTTGTGATGCATTTGTTGAAGGTTTAAATTCATTCCTCATCCACCCCAAATTGCAAATTCTGCAGGAGTAGTTTTCACCCATCATAAACAGTGGCGACCACGATTGGAGATTGATCTCTCGGTCGTAAAATCAATTTCTTTGAAATCGTTCAATTTCATCAATTTCAAAAGGGTAGATCTTAGAGACAATTCAATGTCAATTCATTTCAAGATGGTGGAACTGGTGCAGATCGTGATGATTCGGACGGAGCCGGCGTGGATAACACTCCGGTGTTGACGTGCACCGTAAATTGGAGCCCTCTGTGTGAAACACACATCTCGGGAGGCATTACTGTCACCAACACGGTAGGCGGGAGACATCCCAGTGGCACCTCCCATCACCGAGCGAGCAGCGCAAATCTGGCATCTCTTGGCGTAACGCCTCTGTGGTTACGAGGCAACAACTTTCCTCCTCCGCCCGGAGCCCAGGGAGGCGGAACCTGAGAGAGGCCGCCCGTCTAGTACAAAATGCCGGAGCAGTGGAGAAGCGAGAAATTCTTGCTCAAACTCAAGCGGACCATAGACACCCTTTCGAGAAGAGAATTTTCCACTTTCCTTGAACGACCCGAGCGATTGCGCCAAGATTAGCCAGCCTTGAGTCGGCGGGAATACGATGTCCCCACGGGCCAGCGTTTCCACTACGACTCCACATGAATGAAAAACTCGTATTGCTCACAGCGCCAAAGGGAGAACCGGCCTTGCTTCATTACAGCGTGAAGATCTGGCGACTTCTCAAAATCGAGGAAAAGGGGACCAGACGGGCGTACACCGACACATCGGCCGCCGTACCCTCGGGATGTGCAACGGATTCCTTTACCAGAGTTACACCTCTCCCGGTTCTCCCTCTCTGACAGTCTTGGTAATGCTCGTAGACACATTTCTCGATTCTTGGAAGCCTTGGGGAGCATAGATACAATAATCATGTTTCACGCCTAAAAGAATTCTCAAAATCAACTCACCAGAGGAGGGCATACACAGGCTGGCAACATTGCGCCTAACAGCCTTATCCAATTGGGCGGATAGTCGGTGCTTTCTACGGGAAGTATTTCTTAGAGTATGCAAGACAAATCACGTTTTGGACACAGGGAAGAATTCTCGGTAGACAATGAAACGTCAACGACTTCCGATTAAAATTCAGGGGCAAGCCTTGGGTATCACGACAGATATTCTGAGCAGCAATTGGTGGAATCATTGCATCAGCGGGATGATACCCATATACGCTGCATTAGAGAATGCAGACTTTCAAGCACATTCTCACGGGAACTCCGAGAAGAGTGCAAAGCGTTAGAAGCCAACATTGCCTGAAGCCTCTAGAAAGAACCCGAGTTGTTCGAAGTGAAGACTGGCGATGAAAGTCGAGCCGCGATCTCGCCATGAAGCAAACAATGCAACACTTTGACCCCATGCAGCCGGTGTGGTGTAGCGGAGGGGAGAAAGAGGAAAGCCCGACTAGCGGAACAGCAAACCAAGCGAACCATCCTCGGCACACAAGACTTGGTCTGCGAAGAGAGCACGGAACAGAAACTCACACTGAAAACGCCAAGGCGGAGGTTTTCCTTGCTCCATGAATGAAGTGATAGAGCTCTTGGAAGCGTGGATCCAAGATGATGCCGTAAAACTACCCCACATCAGCGTCCTCACGGCCAAAGGGAAAAGAAATATGGCAGTCCCAGAATCTGTGCTACGGAGTTCGTCCATCGTCCAACGGAGTGCAACGAGTTGGAAACAAATATTCGAGAAAGGTAGAACCGGGAACTCAGGCACAGAGCAGAGAAGGCGTTCATAGGGATCCCTCACCTGTCAGGCGCATGATTTAGGACTCTGTCCACTTAGAACCGTCAAATCTATGATGGAGCACATGTGTGAAATCTTATATTTCTCAAGAGCGTCAGAACATATTGGCGGCCTCAAACCACGTTAATGTCGAGGAGGCGTTTGCATCCGAGTGGCATTCTGAGGGAGACTGAGTCTTTCACGAAGAACATGAGCAACGGAGGCGGGACTCGTAGTCACTCGTTTGAGAAAGCGTTGAGTTTGATCGCGCGTTGATCAAATCTGACTTGAAAATTTAACATCATTCTTGTCAAGACCTGGGCTGACAAAGATCTCAAAGCGGAAGCCTACTTGTCATCCAAGCGTAGTCGAGGGTCGGGAGGAGGCTGGAGATTCATCACGGATCGTGACCTCGAAGTCGGTGGGAGATGCCTCGGCCTGAGCAAAGTTCTGCATAGTCAAAAGAACACATCCCAATTTCGACATGATCCTCGGCGCTCTTGGATACATGACAACAAAACCATCTTGATCTGTCCTCTCTGGTTTCGATACGAAAGAGAGTCTCCAACCTTTCTTTGGGCCACTGATGTTGTCCGTGTAGCGTCGGCAACTTGCCAATGTAACACAACTTCGGGAGAGGCACTGTGACATACGGCCGAAGGAGTTCCGATCTAAAGTAGAAGTCTCGTCACGCAACTCTCTCGCAACCTATTGCCCCTCATTCTGACAAATCCTGAGGACCGGCTCCAACCAACAAGCCGCGCGGCTAGGAGATCTGAATGGGAAGGCAGTGGAAACAAACCCTTTCAAGCGTTTCGTCAAAGCGCACAGAAAGTTTGTCTTGAGTCCAAAGACGATAAGGCCAAGACACGAGTGTCTGAACCAGCCCCATTTGGAACCGGAGACTTGGTGTGACAGGCGGCTACATTGATGTTGGACTGCCATTTGACGGTGAGATGACCCTCCACGACTGCACCCACCGAAGAGAAGATGAACCGTGCACAGTATGCAGATGGTGTCCTAGCGCTACTGCAAGCTTCGTCAGTCTGGCGATAACACGGAGGGCATAACAGTTCACTCGCGATGGCTCAAACCTTACCAAGCTTAAGATGCTTTGTGCTGCCACTTTCCCGTCATTCCTCCACACTTTAAAACTGTTTGTGCTATTTTTCCAGTGATGTTTCCTTTCAGAGTTTCATGTCACGTGCCTTAATTCCTCCAAAAATGATTGCAATACTTGCATTCATAGTTAGGGTTCAATTTTTAATCATCAGTTTAATTGAAGTATTATTATTTCCATCAAAGAACCTCTCTTTAAAATCAACACATTAAAGCGGAGGCAGAAGGGAAACCCCTAAGCAAGTATCATGGGAAGAAGGAAGCGAGCGTGTGTCTGAAAGAAAGCGGTGCTATACGCGACAAAGCCGAGGAAGATCTTGCATCACGAGTCCGTAAATGTTACATCATGATAATTACCTTTATCACAAAAATCACGTGTGAAGAACACCCTTGTTCTGAGAAGATTCGATTTTTAATTTGGCAAAGGATAAAAACTTTTGTTCAAACCTGTGAAAAAAACTTGAACTCAGTGTGCGAGTACAAGAAGACATTCAAAATCACGAACATGCTTGGAAAAGAAAGAATGAAATTCAATCGGCAGAGAAGTCGGCCTACTTTGCGTCGCCGTGATTCTGCTCCATCACTGTTGATGCGCCTCCCTCCGGATCTCCTCAATCTCACTGGAGCATCTCCCTTGTGTGACGCCTCCCATCCCAACATCAGCGGCGGGAACCATGTCAAGGCATATGACACCGGGGCTGCCTTAGTCGCTTTCATGTCCGAGACTCCTCTGTATGATCAAGGATTATCACGCCGTCTGAGCCGTTAATCACACTGCCTTCATTCGGGGGTCGTTCATGCTCAACTCTCCCGCCTCTTCAACGCTGGCCCCGCAAATCTCTCTGCCCTTGCGGCTTACTAGTATGCCTGCGTGACGTTTCCTCGGCACCTCATGGCTCCTCCGTATCAATTCTGTTTGAAAATTACCTGAGATACGTCCTACGACAATCGAAGGTGGGAGATAGACATCCCTGTATTAGCACGGCCGACTTCACGAAGGGAAGATCAATCTTAGCCATCACTTCTCCGTGCGCATGGTTTTCGGGCTTGCTCGACTTGAGAAACTCGCTACGGAGAAGCAGCGGAATGAGCATCCACGCTTCCATGACAAACTACAAGGAGAGGAGGTTATGCACCGCAAACAAAAAAAAAAAAAATCAAGTCAATTGATCGATTAATGGCGGAAATCGAGGCAGTCACACGAGATTCACGAGATATAGAATAAGCGACCACGTTGAGATGATTCTTTATAATCTCACCCGATCAATGAATCCGGAAGGAAAAGAGTGCTACCTACCACCTATAGAGAGTACTGAATTCAAGGATAACAATCGACAAAGGCTTATCAAATTTACTGAGGAAGGCCGTATATAACTAAGGAAGTACACGGAAGGAAGCGGAACTGACTCCAGCCACATAACACAAGAGGAACTAAAGCGACTCACTAGAATCTAAGTCTTAGCTTCCTTAGCATCCTCATTTCAGGCCCAACCGATTCGGGAAGCACAGCCAATGTAGGCTTCTCCGTGTCATGTATTCCTCTGCTTGGTCATTGCAGCCCATGTCACCATCTCATGCCTACCACACAATAGTGTAACCATTATGTGCTAAGCCCGGGGGACTTAATGTTGATGACAGTTTCGTTTCCAAGAGTTAAATTAAGTAAGTAACTTGGAAAATCATGCGGTGACATCTTGTAAAAGATAAGCCGTTTATAAGTAATGGTTCTCCTCACTTAATTCCTCGAGGAGTTGGAGCATGATGGCAACAATCCCTTCACCGTGAATTTCATATCAACCTTGTATTTCCGAGTACCCGTTGCTCGAGTGCTGGCATGTGGTGAGTGTGCTCTTGCGGAGTAACCACGAACCTCCAAAGCACTATCATGATTATTAGCATCATGTCAGGAAATGCAGTATGCAGTGATTCGTTTGTGTTATACTAGCCCGAGCCCTCTCGGTGTGTTATACTAGCCCGATTGAGCCCCTCTCGGTGTGTTATACTGGCAGGTCGGGCACTCAGGACTGGCCAGTGTATCGGTCTCGGATATGATACTGATCGCGAGTCATCCGACTCAGCAAGCATGATTGGATGACCACGGATCAATTCCCATCACCCCCCAGCGGTATGGAATACACCGGTCTTAAGCTTGCGAATGTAATCCCCATCGCTGATCCGTCAGCTCATGAAGCATGATTGGATGACCCGCAGATCAATTCTATCACCCCAAGCGGTATGAATACCTGCGGTCTTAGCTTGCGATATGATCTAATAACGATCATCAACTCCGCGACATGATTGGATGACCCGCGATTAATTTCATCACCCTAAGCATGGTATGGAATACCTGACCTTAGCTTGCAGATGTAATCGATCGCGGTCATCCAACTCCATAAGCATGATTGGATGACCACAGATCAATTCCATCACCCCAGCGAGTATATGGAATACACACAGTCTTAGCTTACCCGAATATGATCTAATCGCGGTCATCGACTCCGCAAGCATGATTGGATGACGGATCAATTCCCATCACTAGCGGTATGGAATACCTGCGGCCGACCATAGCCGACCGGTAACGCTTGCCAAGAAACCGTCCATACCGACATTATGGGCGGGGAAAACCTAAATTAGGGTTTTGCGGCGTATTACATGTGTCGCGGCGGTCTCGGCCCGTCCGTCGCCGCGAGTATGAATGGAGAGGTGTAGATGCGAGACTCAAAGGAGCCCAGGAGCTATCGTGACACAATCACCCATGTGACCCAGCCTGCACACTTGGCCAGCCCAATGGTCAAGCCTTAGCCGTGATTGAATTACTGACAAAACCAAATCCGCTTATGAGGAGCATGAGTAGCGGCATTTCAGAGAAAGCTTCAGAAAATAGGAGGTTTGAGCCATCCACGCGCGTCCATCTTCTCCGGCACGAATGGAGGTCACGAGATCAGGATCAGCCAGGCCGGTCCTACGGCCGCATAGCCACCTGTGGGCCCATCTGCCTCCTCTGCCCGGTCGGCCAAGGCACATCATTCGGCCAGCCCAAGCCTTGCGCCTGCCCAAACTCGTGCGGTTACGCTCCCCCAGATCTGAAGCCGAGTCTCGGCCGCTCAACTTCACCGGATGATTTGGGTAGGCTTGAATCACGTTTTCATGAGGATGACACGAGGTATAGGCTGTGAACCTTACCACCGCCTACCATAAACCTACAGCGGCATGACCGACGAGCGACCAAGCTGGAGTACTCGTGTGGAAGGCAGGACGCGGCCTTAGGCCTTGGGATGACACGCGATTGCGGAATTCCTTTAAACGAGAGTCTATACGCACTTAGCCAGTCTCAACCTCAGCTCCTCTTTGGCAGGTCAGGTTGGTGGCCTAGATGCAATAACCTTCTCTATGAGACGGTAGAGACGTGGACGTGTACACCGGCGTATCTATCCACTCGACATGCACGGTGGGGTCCTCGCAAAACCCTTCCCATGCTTGGTTTGATTGGCTGAAAAGTGATGCTGCGCACCTCTTTTCGAGCCTACGATTTCAATCTGGCAGTGGCAGGATGAGTGTCTCAGAGCATCATCTCATCCCGTCAGGCCTCACACACGGCTTGGTTACTCTGGTACCACAGTTAGGGAGTTGTTTGGTTAGTGAGGTGGAGTCATTACCCATCCCAGCTTCACCCACACGCTGTGCCGAGTGCACGCGCAAAAATACCTGCAATGCTTCCACGAAGTATCGACGCTTTCACTGCGAATATCGCGGTTTATTCGATTGCAGCGATTACATGCTATCTTCGGTGGATCCACAGGTCCATTCCGATTCATCAATCATGTATCTGGCGGGGATCACCCACTGGGGTATTGGTGCATGTGGTTTACGAGCGTACGACGATGCAATGGCCGCGCCAGCCCCACAAGAACGTGTTAGAAGTGAAAGTGGGCCAGACTCAGGGGATTGGAGATGTGGCGGAAGTAGGGCAGGGCAGGTCATGTACTTTGCAGGCACACTGGCTCCCACCCACTCCATCTGTTTCCATTCCTCTCCACTTCCCACGCGAAGCGTGAGATGAGGCTCCAATGGCTTGTGTCGATAGGTTCTCGCCCTGGCCCCTATTTTCAACAACAGACAAGACAGGCAGAACAGCACAAGTTGATCTTGTTGCGAAGCCAGGTGTTAATACAACATACGTATTCAAGCACCCGGAGCACCTTTGCATCAGCAGTGGCTTGCTCGTCTTTGCAGTACAAGTCATAAGCAAGCCAACATCTTTCACAATCCCTCAACGCCTTCTTCGCTTCCCTCCCTAAGATCAACCCCATCGCCTTCACTTTGTATAGTAGAGAGCAGAGTCTGGGCAGCCGACTTCTTGGTTTAGGCCGGACTTGCCTGATTGATCTCTCGAATCTACAAGCACTCGCCTTCACTTAATTGCATTTTGTTGTAGGTCCTAAATTCATTCCTCATCACAC
>JAJJWW010006004.1:0-112496 GCA_023531295.1 Papaver armeniacum
TATTTGATACAAACTATGTCATTCATTTAATGGACATACACATAAACATACTTAGTTCCTAAGTTCAGTTTGTATAAAGTTCGAAATTCCTAAGTTCTTCTAACTTAAATCTCTATAAGGAGATACTACATTATAACTTACAAATCTTTGCATATGTCTAAGGACCTAATGGTCAGCTGCTTTGCCGCTTTGTTCTTGACCTTTATCGAGTCTACTGACGAGCGTCATTCAGATTAACCTGCGAACAAAGCATCACAAATTCTTCTAATCGGATATCCAGTATGCTTATAAAGATTGAAGTTAGAAGAGTACTAATAGGCTACTAAATGAAGAAGATTCAACCATTATTTACTAATCTAAAACAACACTAATCTGATACCACAATTTATCCTAATTATCAGGTTCAAAATACTAATTTAAAAGTGGCTCTTATGACCTTACATTTCTCCTCTTATCTAATGCTAAACCGCGCATTTGAGTTCTATGTAAAATGACTAGTCAACTCGTAAGGCCGAGATCATCACTGAAACATTGTCTTCAAATTTACACCAACTCCTGGATGGATCATGTCCATCATTTGACACTCGACCACTTGAAAATCTAAATCAGAATCTTTACGCATTTTATATTCATTCATTCATTTTACTATGATACCGAGTGTCGATCATTGTACATATGCTTCGAGTCATTCAAACATGAGTTAAAAGATGCGGTCATTTACTACACTACCTTATCATGCCACAATTATACTTATCATGCTGAGTAAAACAAAACAAATAATTGCTACTTGTGTGAATCCATCTGAAAAAGCCCAAGTAATTTGCTATCAAATTAATTCACACATTCATAATATTGGGCAAAAGTTAGAATGTAACACGATCAATTCCTGGAACTATCTTTGCCAATTAACAATCAATGCGTGCTCATTACAAAGTCAATGCACATTATTAGAAAAGACATAACAAGTTAGCGAATGGAACATGGTTACTTTGAATACGAGCTTTAAAGTCTTGTGGCTTTCTTATTTGAAGTGTTTGAATCAAAACAAGATAATAAACATGAGAAGTGTAAGCTACTCCATGTAATCCCGGTCGACATAATTCAGAGTTCTTTAGCATTCCATTTCTTCCACTTCGATTCCAAAACAGCATTATCCATTCCTATACAAAAACATTCAAATGCATATCAATTTTTTTAAAGCCTCAAAAAACCAATACTCCAACCCTTTGCGGAACTCGTAAAAATCAACAAAGGTGTTCATCATGTACAAACAACAAGAAAATTTGGATCATCAATAATTTTCGGGACCTAATTATGCAACATTCGGAAAAGTATAGTTAGTTCTTGCCTTACAAATTTTGCCATAGCTGATGTATGACTCTGATCGCACCATACCAAACACGAATCTTGGTTTATTTATACCACTTTTGACTAAACAAATCTGCAAAAGAAATATAAAAAAAAATCGGACTTAGCGATTCAATGAATGGTGAGGGAATAGAATTAGGTGATTCATTAAACCATAAATGATGTCTGACAATAGCAAAAATTCAGACTTGATTCACTCAACCAAGTCCTCCACAGACCTACCAAAGCGTAACAATAAACCGGTATGAAATTGAGAAGTTTGAAGTACAAGTATCACAACAAACCAACACATGATCTATACATCTACAAAAACATGAAGAGTAGATTTGGTAACTACTACAAGAGATGAATTGCATGAACCTGCCTGGAGATTTGATAAGTGTGAAAGTGGCGACAATATACCTTCCCAGGTAAGAGTCGCTATGACAGTATAGTCAGTATGCAACATAATGAGCATCATAGTACCTCAAAAGTGATTATATAAAAAAATTAATATCCATAAGTTTGTACTCAATATGATAAGCATAAGCACATGAAGTATACTTACCAGGGTTTGATATTCCCAGGTGGCAACTACTTCAATTTGCACTTATGCTACAATCAGTTGCGCTGACAAAATACAACGGAACCAAACCACAAACATCCATAAATAAAAGCTGATTATATATATATTATACTGTACGGTTCACATGGATACATTATGATTCAAAGTTTTTACAGCACTATCTGCTGAGAGTCTACTTATGCACAGCTGCATAAGAATCACTGAGATTCTTCCTATGCATGCTGCATAAGAATCTACATGCTAGCATACTAAGCACATGTACAAAAGTGTTCCAAAAAAGCAAAAAAAGTAGCACTAGTGCTGAGAGTTTTCATTATGCACTAGTTGCATATGAATCTACATGTTAGCATGCACATCTACAAAAGTGTGAACATATATAACAAAAAAAAGATAAAGCCATATATGTTTGTTAATAAAGTGATTATCAGAGCATTATATACGATGGTGAGATATATCCAAAAAGTAAGTCGACCGCCAGACCGGACTAGTCATTTCAGATGCACTTCTTTGGATGAAGCACGTACCCTCAATTCCGACATCTTGAAAGGTTGAAACAAACGTGTTAGCTTCGGGATGCGGTTCATTTGGGAGGAAAATTTTGTCCACCATCACCTTTCCAAGATTAGATGGTACAATACGGCAGTGACACATACGTCCCATGGCACCGATTGCACGGCCTATAGCAGCAATAACTTCATCATCAAGGTTCAACAATGAACATGGAGGCATTTCATTACACCTGCTGTCAGTTGATTGAACATAGTGCGGTGAAGGTGTTTGAGCGAGTGAAGGTGTTTGAGCAGAGTGTAGGTGTTTGAGCAAGTGAATCATTCCGAATAGGAGAAGGCTGAGTGGACGTTGTGAACAAGCTAACTTGATTGTTTGATGCAACGGCTGACCACAGCATGTGAGTTTGAATTTCCTTCACAATGTTACACTACGATCCTAAACACTGTGATCAGAACCTCCACCTTGGTACTTAGCTCCTCAAGCGATGCTGTGACTCCAGTCCTGGATTTCAATTCTTGTACTTTAGCACTTGCAGAGCAGGAACAATCATATTGTGCTGCAGTAGCGGGACCAGCAGCACGAGCCACGTCCTCTGCATTTCCTTCCCAAAAGCTTTAGTCACTACATCATATGTCTGGTATAGGAATACACGCATGACTTTTTCTGGTTGATATCTTCTTGCACCTTCTTAAGCTCATCTGCCTATGTTGAGCATAACGGTGCGTATGTGTCGGATATAAAATATATAAATGACTAGTAGATAGTATACATATGAGTACTAAAATTCGGATAAAACACAAGCTGACTCACAAAGTATTTTCTAGCACTAGGTAGAATTGCCTCTCCCTCTTGAGTATGAGCTTTAATCCACACATCGGAGGTGGTGATTTCCACATTAGGATTCTCGCGCTCTACTAGATATAATAGAGTCGATTTGTATGAATCGATCTAAAAGGATAAGACTAATCATAATGGACATATTTTGAGATTCATAATCTTGAAATCAATATACATACCGATTCGGCTTTGACCAAGAGAATGAGGTTTCGTGACCGGAGGTGTGAGAGTGGTCAGTATAGGTGTCGCTTCCTCTTGTGCTCAGCTCTGCTTTCCTGTTGTTTAAGAGTGTTTTCATTCAAACAGATTCTATCCACTCCTCTTGAGTACACAGGAGGAATATGTGCAATCCTTTCCTCATGAGTTGGATAGGGATCATAATAAGCATATCGTAACTCATGCTTGCAGTCTCCTCCATATAGGAGCCATCGACTTAACACAGTTAATCTTACAAGGCTCGGGTAAAGGATATACTTTCGAGAAAAGAGTTATTTAGAATGTATGTAGAGCTAGTTAATACATAATACATTTATGCTCATCATTTTAGTGATCAAACCGGTAAGGAAAGAATCAAATCATCACCGAAAACAAAATATCTTAATAAAAGCGTGAACAAAAATATGAACCTGCAGTTCCTTCCAAATACTCGTCTTTGTAAGAATGGTGCACATGCTTCCATGTTTTAGAATGAGATGGGGACATGAGTACGAGTCAAGGCGCCTTTCGAGCTTAGTATTGTGTTGCATTTACGGAAATGGGAAGACCATTCTCATCTACTTCCCATTCTTGCCATAAAAACCTGCAAAATAACAACCAAGTTCTATGTGAGAAAGAAGTTAAACCTATAAGGGATAGCCTTTGTCACTATCCACATCAAACATATCAAGCAGAAGCTATAAAGAATGCATGAGTGATAACTACAGAAATCGGAGAAGAGAGAACAAATAGAGACCTATAAGATAATCATGAGAAAAATATCCCTAATCACACTAGACTTTAAACCACATAATCAACACATATAAGCTTCTCTAAACTCTCATGTTGTCGAGTAGAGTTGTTGATAAATGCTAGGAATTTCAATACTATCTATAGAGGAAGTCAATCCTTGAGATGAATACAACATCAAAGACCACCCTTTTCGGACACATCCTTTGGGTAGAAAACTTGCGTCGCTGGATGCAAGAATAAATGGCTCATCCATAATTCCATTAATGCTTTTCATCTTGGACAAGTTAACCTTTATCAATTTTGTAATTGCATCAACCTTGCACCCATTAGTCTTGTCTTCAACCTTCACCCAATCACGATAAAATACGGTTTCTTCAAATTCCATAAATTGACTTGATAATCTTCCTAATGACTCCATAATAGGTCATTTCATTTCCTTGTAACTTGTGTCGGTTGACTTCGCTCTATAACTTGTAATAGCTTTCATCGACACTACTGTTTTGTGACACAACCAACCCCTCGTAATCTTGACACAAAAGTAAATCCATTCACTTGAGTATCTCTTACTCGATTGCGCCTTGAAGAGGTCCATGCACTAGTCGCCAAAGTGTTGAGTTTGCTTCAGTTAGCTTCCTAACAATCGCAAGAGGACATGTGTGAAATCAAGCTAATTAGTAAAATATGAATTGTAATTACATAGATTACGAAAGAGAGTCAGAGTACATAATATAGGCTAATATGTTACCTCTTCACGTAACCACAAAAGAAAACTCTTTGAGGGACCGTTTCTCGACCATTAACATAGGATTCATACTTCCTACAATTAAAAGATAATTCAAAACAATTATATCGATAGACATATAACTGACTCAAAGGTGTAAAATTAAAACTCATTGCAACCATCATACTTAAAACACTTAAAGGTGTAAAATTAAAATTTTTACCTTTGCCAATCATCTAATCCATCATGACTTAGAGAAGCCATTTGCGAGCTTGTTCAGACTACCTGAGTTAGAATAATATCTTCGCTTTACTTAAGAGGCATCTCGTCGATAAGCTCATCAGTCATCATCAAAAAATGCATGGCGAGTATGCTTATGAGTACCATCACCATCCTTGACGGACCCTCCATGCCATACAAGCTTGCTTCTCGCAGCGTATACCCTCTTGCGATGCACCCATCAATATACCTTTTATTGCGCATCAACCCTTTAGAACCCTTCATTAACCTAAAAGTAGCAATTAAACAACAAAGTCTGTTAGGACATGACACCACTCAAGCTATATACATTAAACAACATTATCAATTACTCAAGTTCTAGACATTACTAGGGTTATATACATTAATTAAACAACAAAGTCGGTTGTGAAATTTTACCTCTCAAGGGATACATCCACAGATCTCACTGGACAGGAGATTAAAGCTTCATCGCTAGATGAATCATCGGTGAATCACGATAACAAAGAACGACGGAGGAAAATGTTTCTCGAGAACACATGTTACCTACAAGGTGGCTTTTGCTTTTAGCGAGATATTCTCGGTTTACAACCTTCGCCTGCAGAATATTGAAAAGATGCTTGATCCAGGAGAGAAAGCTTCGGAGCTCTTTAGGTAGCGATGTTGCAGTATGACCCAGTAGTAGAAGCAAATGTTGCATTACTACATGGTAATCATGAGATTTAAAATTCCTTAGCTCAGGAGGATTAACATGCTGACGTGATTGCGAAGATTTGAAGAGAAGCGGAAGGTACCCTTAGATTCTTCAAAAGCGTACAAAAGTCAATTTTCTCCTTCTTCAGTCATCTCAAATGATCCTTTTTCCATTGTTGTTCTACCAGTCTCAGCATCCTCTTTCAACCACAACTTCTTTCTTATCCCATATCTTCCATATCTTGGCGTGCAGTAGGACTATCTTTTGACTTGTTGTTTCCCATCATAGTATTGAAGATGCTCCATTATATTCTTCTCATATGTGCATGACATCTATAATATGGCGAATCGCATTTGAACCCAATTGGGCAAATCAAAGAGAATAGATCTTCGGGTGAACATAGAATGGTCATTAACCTCATCTTGACATTGGCGTCATCTTCAAGTTCACGAAAATAGATAACATAAGAACAAGGGTCAAATTCTTGGATTTCAAGCGATTCAATATTGCACAAAAAATTCATTATAGGTTCAAATATCTTAACATGCTCATCATTTGTAATAGAAAAACTACAGTTACCTATATAGCATCCCTCTAGAATCAATCCATTTAAACAAAGTTTAAGGTAAGCAAACAACATAGCTCAATCTAATTAATCAAATGAAGACAAGACAGAGGACTAACCTTGATGGTATCGACTTTCCTTTACGTTTGAGACTTGCTTGTGATGGTTGTTTTCTCTTGCCCTTCTTGGAAATGATTTTACCTCAATCTCATGTATCTGCAGTCCTGTTGGTGGCCATGGAGGCTATACCATGCTCCACACGTCCATCAAATTTGTCCTATCATCGCGATACTTATGCTTCGATGGTAGCCATCTTCGGTGTCCCATAGTGGATCTTCTTAGTAAATGGCGGATAATCCCAGCAGTGCCTTCTCCACAAGTAGGACAAGCACTGATATCCATGAGTTACACATCCAGCTAAAGTCCCTAACAGCTGGAAAATCGTGAATAGCCCACAACAACCGTGCTCTCATCAAAAATTAGGTTTCTTTGAAAGCGTCAAATGCTAGTACACCATCCCTGACTTGCTTCAGCTCATCTACAGTATTTCTAAATAAACATCAAAGTTTTTCAAGGGTGCTTTTGGGCTCGATATGACAACTGACAACAAAGTGAATTCCAGCTTCATACACTAGCAAGGAGGCAAATTATAAATACAAATAATCACTGGCCAACAAGCGTGTGCAAGGCAGAAACACCCATTCGGATTGAAGCGAGTCGGTTGATATCCCAAGTGTAACATTCCTTGGTTCCTTGGCAAACTACGGCGAAAAACTATCTGCACTCGCTGTAGCGAAGAATCGACGGGATGGCGCATGGCGTTTATATCCGATTTTGCTCTAGAATGCCAAGTCATTGCCTCATGATCCATGGTTCAGTTGTCAAACCTTTTCGATCTTGTAATCAGCGAAAAATGTCTAGCAGTCTTACCAGCAATAGTAGTAAGCTTCCTCTCATCATTAAAAACCTTCTTATACCTAGATTCTTGACAAGCGAGGACACTTCACCGGTGATGCATGATCCTTCAATACAAAACACGAGTCATTTACACATGCATCATATGTTATATAATCCATTCCTAGATCTTGGATCATCTTTTTCACTTAAGGTACTTAGATGGCGAGTATTCTCTTGAGAAGCAACTCCTTCATCAACTCTAAAATGCGAGTCATACCATTATCAGAAAACCCATATTGTGTCTTTATGTGATTCAACCTGATAGAAGCATACAATGCATGTCACTCCTTTAGGACACGGACGGATCTGACGGTTCTTTTGCACGCTGCATGACAGATTCCTTTTCTTTCTTTTCCTGGTTCCGAGCATCATTATGAACCCCACTATCTATTCTAATATTGTCATCTACTACGATGACACCATCATCCTCAACAACATCTCCTAAATTTTCACCCCCACCTATAGCGGGATCAACATCTACATCTCCTACATTAACATTCTCGACTACTTACTTTCCCACGTAAACGCCATGTCGTGTATGTAGAGAAGAATACCATACTTAAGCAAATCGATGAAATTTCACTAAGGGGCCCCAATCGCTTTACCATTCTTACATCTATTACATGGGCATGAGAATAAGGTATTTCGCCACCATTTCTATTAGCAGACTCTATAAATGACCTAACACCTTCTATGTACTGAGCGGACTTACAAGGACATTTCATCCATCCCTTATCATAAAGTAGATGACATACCCTAAAGACGGATCTATGTTAAAATTCGGAGAGTATATACATTACATCAATACAAAATCGTGACATATTTTGATATGATATCTACTACTGACTCTAACATGAACCTATGAGAATTTGATATGTACACAGCATAAGATTAATCAAAAGAATACTATCATTTAAAACTATACTAAATCCATTCCATGAAATTGAGTCCCAGTGGTAGGGTTGCAGAAGCCCTTAGGTTAACAGCGAAACATCCCCTCGACAAAAGAGAGAATGAGCTACAATGAGCTTTTGCGATTCACCACTAGGACCATTTTTATCATGCTCAGTGAGATTCTATCAAAATCGAAATCGGACTTACAAAAATAATTAAGTTCGAGACCATACAAACTTATAAAAATCTTTAAGTTGGAAATTATACAAAATTTCTAAGTTCGAGACCATACAACTTATAAAAACTTCTAAGTTAAGAGATTATACAAATTTTATATAAGTACACCAATTCAATTCTAGCATGTAGCTAGTGGATCCTAGTGGTAGGGTTCTCGAGATCCCTTAGGTTAACGACGAAACATCCCTCAACAGAGAGAATGAGTTCCTGATGAGCTTTGCGATTCACCTACTAGGACCATTTTTATCATGCTCAGTGAGATTCTATCAAAAGTCGAAATCGGACTTACAAAAATAATTAAGTTCGAGACCATACAAACTTATAAAAATCTTTAAGTTCGAAATTATACAAAATTTCTAAGTTCGGACCATACAACTTATAAAGACTTACAAGTTAAGAGATTATACAAATTTTCCGTAAGTACACCAATTCAATTCTAACATGTAGCTTCAGCTGAATCCTAGTGGTAGGGTTGCAGAAGCCCTTAGGTTAACGCGAAACATCCTCTCAACAAAGAGAGAATGAGCTACAAGTAGCTTTTGCGATTCACCACTAGGACCATTTTTATCATGCTCGATGAGTTTCTATCATAATCAAAATCTTACAAAAATTCTTAAGTTAAGACCATACAACGTATAAAAACTTCTTAGTTAAGAGATTGCACAAAAGTTCCGTCAAGTACACCGATTCAATTCCAACATGCAGCATATTGAATCCTAGTGGTAGGTTCAGAAGCCCTTAGGTTAACGATGAAACATTCTCTCGACAAGAGAGAAATGAAAGCTACAAGTAACTTGCTGCGATTCACCACTAGGACCATTTTATCATGCTCAATGAGATTCCATCATAATCAAAATCAAAGCGATTGGATATACCTTCTTAGTTTTCCTAAACCAATTCACCATGGTTCTTGCCCAAGCTCTAATAGGCGAGACTTGAGTTCTTCAATCCGACAAACCTAGACATGGAAAAAAACATTAGATTCAGATAAACAACAAACCATAAGATAAAATTATCTCTTTGAAAATAACCACAACAATTTCATAGTTGATATACCTTTTTAGTTCTTCCTGAACCAACTCGACCGGTTCTTGAATCTTGACAAGCCACTAACATGGAAAAAACAAAGGAGTATTAGATTCGGATACTATGAAAAAAAAATCAAGCATTAAAGCTGAAATAAGCTGATCGATTCCCAAACCCTAACATGGAAAGAAAAAAAAAAGCTGAATCGATTCACAAAAGCTTTTGGGAAATCGAAAAGCGAAATCAAGCATTAAACCTAAAAGCGAAAAACTTAAATGGAACCTAGGATTCGATAAACTTAAATCAAAATATCTAAATCCTAGAAATGAAATCTCCGAAACCCTAGAAATCATTGAAACCACTGAAATCGAAATCTAAAACATCCTCAAAAATTGTACTCAGTATACTGGATCTACGCGATGATGGAGATGGAGAGGGAGATGGTGAATCTCTCGGTAGTGCAGTTTATCGAGATGGAGATGGAGGAGAGGGGAAGGACGGGGAAGGAGAGCTGAGTCTGTTGTGGCGGAAGAAAATGAGGATAGAATTCAGGCGAGGGTGGGATATACCCTAGACTTGGATTAAGGTGGAAATAAAACAGTAGTCTTGACTAGGAATTTGACCGGGGCGTGTTTATCGGCTACAGTGTCACGACCAAGCAAGCGGTTCACACGCTTGAAGCGAGCGCGGTTGCAATTCGCAACCACCCCTGCGAGGTTACAAAATTCGAAACGGCATAAACCGTTGCCGAAATATTTGGGGTTGCAATTCGCAACGGAAAATTCTGCGTAAACGTTAGGCCGGTGTGCGAAACTTTGTTGCAAATCCTAAAAATGGTGTAGGTGAATATACAAGTTCCAAGAAATAATGCACCACACTTTGTTTTCTATCATTTGAGCATTGATTCTCTGTCAACTATGATTTATGACACAAACACTAGTCTTTATTTTATAAATCAAAGTTGTCAAGACAAGTATAATTTTATTCACGGGAAGGAAATTATTGTTGAAAAGAAATATGTATTTGTTGAAATTACGGATTTAGTAAGTCTGATTGATAACAGAGACTAGGGAGATGTACATGATGGTAGTTATAAAGGTTCTCCAAGTGTTATTGAGGAATTTTATGCAAATATGCACTATATGAATGCTGACAAATGTACATTCTTTACTGTGATACGAAGGCGTTGCATTGAAGTTAACAGAAGTCTTATTGCTTATCTTCTCAAATGTAATCTTGAACACACCTTCCTACCCCGGCATGATAGTGATAAAATTACTAATAAGGATCAAATTACTGAAATTCTTGGTGGGGGAACTTGGGAAGGAAAAAATATTCTTATCAAGGAACTTCCAGAGTTTCTTAAATTCTTTGGAAAACTTATTGTATCAAATCTGGCACCCAGCAACATGCACAAAGTAAAATGGAGTCAAGACATGTCTATGTTAACATATAATATGTTATTTGGTACTCCTAACTTTGATTTTGTGGTTTCATTATCGACGAGATGATAAGAATCTAGAGAAGCGGGAAAAGCATGGGTTTTCCATGTCATATTACTGTGATTTGCAACAATTTTTAGATAGTTGCCAATGATTTCAAAGTCCTGGTTCCTAAACCTCACAATTATTAAATTATCAAAGAATGAGAGGTCAAGCAGAATGTAGAATGCATGCTAATGTTCCTTATGGAGGCACTCCACAAGATCCAGACATTGAAACTTTTTATCGAAGGCTTCAAAGAAAAAATAAACGTCTTGAACATTAACTTGAGTATGCTTCAAACAAATTTTCAGAACTTTCCCCAGGTCTACACATGATTTCTCGATGATACAAGGACACTGATGATCATGAAGAATTTGAATTAAGTGATCTCATCTCCAGTTCTAGCTCTTAGTTCTTTTTCTTCAAAAAGAATGTTCTATTTATTTGTTCTTGTTGTCAGATTAAGTTAAGACCATTTTAAATATCACAGTTAATCGCTTTCGAACTCATAAGCTGTTGCTATCTCAAGCTTGTTTGTGAAGTTTAGTTGATCAAAACTATATACTTGATTTCTAGTCTACTCATAACTAAGTCTCGGATTAGGATAAACTATGTAGTTAAGCTTTAGACTTCACGACGTTCATCAATTGAAGACGAAGATCTACCGAGGAGATCTTGGAGGAACTTCATCACCAAAAGGTATGTGAAGCCTAAACTTATCTATCACTCAGAAGTCTATTCTATTATATCTACTAATGAGACTAAGTCGTATAGCTATATAGACTTTTACATTATACTCATTTGATATTTCGAGCTGAGTTTAACTCGCTTATCTATTTCTCAAAATATTTGCTGGAAAGCTTTGTCTTAGCTTTGTTCATCATATTCTTGGCAAGTTTAGTTGGAGACCAAATAATAAGTCAAAAGATGATCATGTGAAAATTGCCTTGAAACATCTTACATGATTTGTAATGAGACAATCATTTGATGTCGACTTGGAAAGTTTCATATTGATCACTCGATAACTTGAAAATTATTTGAAGCTAATAGTATGTATGAGATTACTATTGTTGTCTTCTAAGGATATTTCAATGATTGAAATGGGAGTTTAGAACAAATAACCATGTAGGATATAACACAAAGATGCAGATGTATCATGCCAGTATGCGTAATAGTTGCGAATAGACAAGGTTAGTAATGCTTGGACACTCAAGGTCCAGGGAGTCGGTGTTCACAGTACTTGGTATGCGAACTCAGTGGTTAAGTTCTAAAATTGGTTAAGTATGATTCTCATACTCATGAACTAAAACATTTATGAATTAAGGAATGCAATCTTTGCAAACCGTGGATTAATGTTCATAAATTGATTCTTGTATTAGTACTTTGTACGATTACGAATCAATCCGATTTTGTTTCAATTTGTTCATATATATTTCTATAAGATAGTGAACAATTGAACAACTCTATTTGAAACACAATTAGATTCATTTGATTATCTATCATGATTGATTGATCATCATATTTGATCTAGAGTGTTAGATGAACAAGGTTAAGATAAAAGTATTCATATGGCTAACTTCGGTTAACTTTTATTGAGCCAACTTAATATACATGTTTAGGTACAGTTACCCATATCTAAATGAAGGTATATTTCATTTGTGTGTAACAAGCTAAGACCATCTAACGGTGAAGAATGAATTATTTTCTAAGCAGACTTAGCTTGAATCTTAAATCAGGATTTCATCTAACGGTGAATATTGAATGCTTTGTTACTAAGCCATTTTAGCTTTGACCGTAAGCAAACCCTGATTTGAAAGGCTATATAAGGGAGAACTCACTACACCATTTCAGTTGCAAAGCGGGGTTGCAATAGAGGAAACACTGTTACGAAAGTCGATGTTGCAATATTTCGTAACGACTCCGAAGCCGTTGCGAATTTTTGGTCGCAACAGTTTTAAACTATTGCAACGCAGATTTGTCGCAATAGTTATAATCAGTTGCGAAAGTTGGAGGTCGCAACAGTTTTCTACAGTTGCGAAAGTGGAATTTCGCAACAACCTGCTGCAGTTACGAATGTTTTTGCAACAAATAAAAAATAGTGGTTTTGACTGGTCAAACTGGTTTTGACGTGGTCAAATCAAGCCAAAATCAGGTCTTGAACATGTCAAAATCACTTTTTTAAAATGAAAAAAGATCTGATTGTAGTTCTTCATTTGGAAATCCTTCCCTGCAACAATTTCAGGCGGATTTACAGTGAAATTCTTCAGTTTTTCTTAGGCAAAACATTCAAAGCATAGAACCATACGTTTCTAAGACTAAGTCTTATGGGCTAGATTGGAGGTGCTAGATTAGCACTTAAGTGTTGCAATTCAAAAAAAAAAAGCGTAGCAAAAAAGTTAACACTAGTTCTCTCTCCTAGCAGTTGTTAGCATGTGAAGTAGCATGCTAGATAGTTATTTGAATGGTTCAAATATTGAAAAACTACCTTTCGCGGAATGGTTTATTGAGGTTTATTTTTGATCTGATTCATGAGATTAAGCGCCGAATGGTTTAGCGCTGGCGCCGGGAATGGTTGGGCATTATCGACGTGGATCGCTAATCTAGCTGCTAGATTAGCACTCCCATAAGACTTAGGAGGTATTTCTGACTGCTAATCTAGGTGCTAGACTAGCACCCCATAAGACTTAGTCTAAGAGACGTAACAATACATGGTCATTTCATACATTGAATTACAAAGACTAACGTCGTTGAACTTAGGTAATTCATGAAATCATAAACTAAAGAGTTCTTCCATATACCTCTGAAAAGTATGACAAAGAACAACAACTTAGGCAATACATGTAAATTGTTTAAGTTCCAAGATGTAGCTAGAAGTATTTCTTAAGTTCCAAGGACATATACAAATTTTGTGCAGTATCAAAAGAATGACAAGTATATAAATATTTCCTATGTGTAAGCAGTAGTATATACAATCTTAAAGGCACAAGACCTGGAGCAAGCTCAACATCATTCATTACCTACATGCTCAAACAAGTATAGCTTCTTGTTGCTTCATAACCAGCCTTGTAAATAGTGGCACTTATTGCTCATACCTGTGACCTGCATATCCTATATACACCATGAGAGTAGCCATTGTCAAAAGAATTGCAACAGTAATACGATTTTATTGACACAAATAACAGTAGTTTTCCGTATGCCAAACTACAAAAGGTTAGCTAAAAGATTAGTGGTAACATTATTTTTTAAGTGTTCTAAGTGATTTCAGAACTCTAGGACCATTATTTTTCTTCCATATCTAAGTTTAATAGATCTGAAAAATGTTAACTAAAACGAAAACTAGCGGCAAATTATTTGTTTGCCTGTTTCAAAGTAGTTTCAGAACTCACATACCTATTTAACCAAACCAATAGCTTTTAGGATGATAAGTTTCCTTCATTAGTCGTACCCCACTCTTCTTCAGCTTTATTACTGTTCACAAGTACAGCGTCATCTGTAGAAATCGACCTCAACAGCCTCTTCTTCCTGGGTTCGCTGCTCTCCGTTCTCTTCTACCTCCCGAGACAAGAAAGTGAAAAAAATCAACATCTAATTACCATCACAGAAGATAAGAATAAGAAAATGGAGCACAAGGATAGCTTGTGAGGCAAATCACCATTGCATTGTTTGGATATTTGAATTCTCTTTGTAGCTTAGATAATCTGCAGCAGGAGGATGAATTCCTCTACAAGGGAACAACCAAAAATGTTAGCAATGACTGCACAGTGCATACAACAAGCATATATGTCCATAAATAATGGCTCTTATTAGCCTATGCATTTTGAGTAAGAACTGCAAACAAATACTTAAAACTGAAAACTGGTACGTCGCTTATTAAGATAATATACTAATGCCCAAAAAATCATACCGGGATAACGTATTTTGAGGTTACAAAATAGTGTAGTGTTCGCTTGTTCTCGATAATAATGTGAAGAAGCACGTGAGCATCAAACTAAACACGTGCACTAACGAACACCATAAGGGAAATGTAAAATGGACACGCCACTGCAACAAATCACTACGCATTTCCTTGCTTCCTCTAGCATATCAAGCACAAGCCCAGTTTTGACATAACTCCATTACAATTTTGATAGAGAAACAACAGAACTCTCAAGTCAGGATCACGACATTGACACTCATACACACGGCTTAGTCCTGCTTATCATGCTACTGATTCCTATGAGATACATTTTATCATTTCTTTATTGTCACAAACAGTCGACACTAACCATTTCACAAGACAATATACCAACTGTACTTGATTTTCAAGAAATCTCATAGTAGATGCTAAACGGCAGACGACTCAAAGTACCGTTAAGTAAGAATCTTAGAGTAAGAGACTGATTGGAAATGTACGGCAGCAATATTTTCACAAATGTTAGCAAGTGCAAATGATAAAATGATTCAAATTAAAATGATTTACGCAACCAAGCTGATACGGACACCCAAACTATGATCAACTGTAACACAATAATTATCTTGAAAGACCCCATACGTAACACAATAATTATCCACCTATTAATTATACATCAAACCATTAATTTTATTATATTGACATAGGCATATTGAAACTGTTCTTAACATGTTGATCAACATCAAAGTTTGTTCATCCCTATTAACAAGACTACTATTAACAGGATTACTAAAAATTCAAAATACACAAAGTTAACTTTGTACTTTACATCCCACAAGTTCAATAAAACAAAATCAATCAAATTATGACTGCAACTACTGAATATGCATTTACCGGCAACCAGAAACAATCCTACATGGAGTACGAATTTGACATTTCAATCGCAAGACATAAGTATTCAGAAAACGTAACCCTTTACTATTGAAATGATAATTTAAAGTCCCAAGAACAGAAACTCATATTTCACAAGCTGGGTTTCAAAAGCACTGCTAGTCTTAACAGGATTTGAGAAATTAAGGTCGAATCTTAGTCATAATCTTAAGATTCTTAAAAAACCAGCGATTGGGAGACAAGCACCTATCATTTTTTATATGTGGTTAACATCTTAGATGTCATAAACAGTCACCGTATAGATTAACGGAGCTACTCGGACAAACCCATCATTAAATTTGCAAGAAAGTAAACATTTCTTTTGAGTCATTTGATACATAAAACCAAATCACTACAACTACTGAAGTTAAATAGTATCACAAAAGCATCGTATAAAAGATTAAATAATCCAAATTGAACTTGACTGAGATTGAGATTAAACCTCATAAATTGAGTAGATGAAATCTGCCTCCTTTTACTCTTTGGATTGACAACACACATGATCCAACCTGAGTAGGGAAGTAACGGATGACATTGGTTGTGTTTCCTCTCCACAATGATCCAAACCCCTTTTCCTTAATTATTCGTCCAAAACACTCTCCAATTCCCTTGTAGGATTCAATGAGCCTGCCTAACTTGATCATCTCATCCTGGTTCTGGACCAACCAAAACACAATAAACATTTATCTACTGAAAGGCGAATTTCCAAAACACAATAGACATTTATCCACAGCACCAATCAAACGTTCCACAACAACTAAAATTAACCAAGATAAAAAAACACAACATACCCATGTGCCTCATTAAATTTCATGATTTTATCCATGTACCAGTTCTTTCACTACCTATCATATCTCTCCCCTGAATCACAAACAAAAAATTAGCCACATCATACATCACTTCCCTCCAAGCTTTCAAGGTAAAAATCATATGCAGCAAAAATCACATTCATATGCAGCAAAAATCAAATCTTTAATTGATTATACTGCAATAACAAATTGTATCATCAACTAAAACAAAATTAAGACAGCTTTACCATCAATTTGACATTATTGCAGTAAAATCAAACAAATCATAGCTTGCATTTATATCTAATTGAAAAGGAAAAATAAATAAATCAAAACTAGGGTTCGACTTAAATTTGAAGGGAAAAAAAAAAAACCCAAAATTACCTGAAAGAGTTAATGACTCAAGTGGGTTTCTAAGAAATCTTCTGAAAAAAGAGAAGGGATTTTGGGGGAAATCTCGTGCCAACAACAGCCACAGAACAGAGAAAAAAACTTGCAATCGATTAACTCTGATTTCCCTCATTAGGTCGAAAATTTGTAAATTGTAGATGATTTGAGAACGAAAACATGTTATGGGTAATCCAGATTATAGCATGGTGAGCATATATCAGCTTAGATTAGAACCGGGTTAAAGATTTTGAAGTGGAAGATAAAAAAAAAATCTGAATCTTGGGTTTACTTCATAAAAGTGAAATAAAAATGGAGAAAAAACAATTCATCTTCTGGTAATGAGGATACCTTTCTTCTTCGACGACAATGAAGGTTTGGTTCTGATGAAGATGATAACGATGTCGGTTGTAATAGAAAGAGGGAAAATAGCCAGGGAAAACGAGAGAGAAATAAGAGAATGAGATGGAGAATGGTTGTTTTCGATCAGCACTGTCACTTCACCAACCAATACCAAGCTCCACCAACTGTTATTGATAGAACTATGATTTTAGGCGTACAGAAATTTTTTAAGGCATACCAAGTAAAGACAAAAAAGGAGTGTAAATAGCAAAATCAGAAGCCCCTTAACCAAATATTTTTGATAATGGCAAATCTGCCCTTTTAGGATTAGTGTTAATACTAATGATTAGTTAAAATAATTCTGATTAGTGATTAGTTTTAGGATTAATAAAAAAATTTGAGTAAGAAAAAAAAAAGTTAGGTTTTTTTTAGAAGGAGAAGGGTGAAAGTGAGAAATTTAGTTACCCTTGAATTGTAGTCATTTAGCATTCATGGGTTCGACTGCGGCCAGTCAGTGTTGCGGACAGAAGTGAGAATCTCAAGAAATTTTCCAACATATCTTATGTTTAATCTCACTTTTGTAGGTTAAAATCATCAAAAATCTGTGTTTTTTCACTAAGGTTCGGCGAGTCTGGATGAACAGTTCGGCTAGCTAAAAGTGTTTATTATGAGCCGAACCTACCTTGTAGACCAGAGTTCGGCTTGGTTCGAATTGTCCTAACAAGCCGAACCCTACACTGAACTGTCTGGAAGAAAAAATGTTTAGGTTCGGCTTATATTTAGAAATTCGTAAGCGCGAAACCGTTGGAAACACGTTGTTCGGCAATTTGAATAAGTAGAATATGTTTCTAACCCGATCATGTACATTTCGGGTTAATAATTTTGTATTGGGTTCGACACATATTGTGAATATCATAATAGCTTAACTCGTAAATGTGCTAGGTTCGGCACATATTATGATTATCGAATACGCCGAACCCCGTGCATCTCTTTCGTGACTAGGTTCGGCTTGAAATTTCATGAAATTTCAAGCCGAACTCGCTCATATACACTTACAGGAAGCTTTGTGAAGAAATAGTTCGGTTAAAAACGCAACTCAATTTTGAGCCGAACCCAACACAGAATCACATCATTTAATCGATGAAAACCAACAAATAGGAGATTGGGTTTGTAAAACTTACTTTCTTATCCTCGTTTCCGAGTTGGAGATGCGCTTGGTTCAATTTCTGGTTCAATTGGTGGTTGATTTTCGCTTTCACCTTCATCTTCAATTGGTTCTTCTTCTTCAATTGATGGATTAGAAGACGATTTGGTTTGCCTAGTCTCTCGCTTTTCTTTGTATGAGTCATTATGTAATTCGATTTAATCGACACTCAAATTTTTATGAATCGACAATTAATCACGGTGATGAATTATTTTTTTCGCGGGAGGGAAGAGTTCGGCTAGAGGAGGAAGAAGAAGAGATGTTAAGGGAAGCCGATTTTGATTTTTTAGAAAACGATTTTAGATTTTTGTATCGAGGGTATATAGGTAATTGAGCTACCCATAGGTTACCCTTATAAGGTCACTCAGGATGGGAATATCATTTTGTATGCCCTGAAAGTTTTTGTATGCCTAAAATCATAGTTCTATTGATATGCAAATTGTTTGATCGAACAAACGACTCCACCCAAGTTACAAAGGAGGAGATTAAACAGGCTTTGAATCAATAGCGCTGAGAAAGCCCTCTGTTTTTGACGGTTTCACTGATAAGTTCTCAAATTTGTCCTGGGAAATAATAGGACCACAAATCATAGCAAATTAGCAATGGTCAATTTTTTCTTCCTGCATAACCAGCTACATGCCCAAATAAACCATACCAACATAACACTCATTCCAAAATCTCCAAACAACATCACCTTCACAATTTAGACCTATTGGGCTTTGTAATGGTCTATAAAATCATAACAAAAATCTTAGTGAACCGACTACGACCAATTCTTAAGTTCATCATCAGCCCTTACCAAAGTGCGTTCGTGTCAAAAAGATCAATCCAAGACAACATCGCAATTGCCAATGAAATCTTCCACGTCATCGTAATCACAACACTATCAAAACACCCTAAAATTGCATTGAAACTAGACATCAGAAGGCATACGACGCTCTTGATTGGGATTCCATCAAACTTGCCCTCACCAAACTCGGCTTCCCTCCTCAGGTAATATATTGGATCATGACGTGTATCAACACTGTCACTTATTCCATCAACGTGAAACGGCACGGCCTACGGTAACATCAAACCAACTAGAGGTATTCGACGGGGGGATCCGCTCTCTCCATACATCTTCATCTTATGCGAGAGATATTATCCACAAATCTTGGCCACCGTGAGAAAGGAAATATCCAAGGTATGAAGATCTCGAGAAAAGGTACCCCATCCTCCATTTGATGTATGCGATGATCTCGTTTATAGCATGCGTCGAAGCCGAAAACATGCCAAGGAATAAGATCTCTTTTACATTCATATGGCACCTCACTGGCCATCACATAAACAAAGATAAGTCTCACATTATTCATCACCCTAAACTAAAACCAGATGATATTAATGTCTTACATTGTTTTTTTGAGATACCAACAACACCAAACCCACCAATATACTTGGGTATCCATTTTGCGAGAATCGAAATAAAGGCTTTACAGATTTTCTGAATAGAATGGAACGAAAAGCTAGAGGGTGGATCACGAAATGTATAAATCAAAGTGGAGACTTCACTTGATCACAACTTCAAGATGACAGCCAACGACAAACCACACCATGCAAAACTAATTATTACCGGACATGTGCATACAAAATGGACCAAAATCGTAAGGAACTTCTTCCTGGGGTCATGATAAGAAAACAAGAAAGCTACACCATATTGGTTGGCAGAGGATCGCTAGACTAAAAGTGTCAGGAGGAACTGGCATACGAAGAGGTATAGAGCATAACCAAGCCTTTACTTGAAAAAAGTCCGGCAGTGCATGGCGATGAAAAAATCAACTGGGAAACGATGAGAAAGGGAGAAATACCTATACAACCAACCATTACTTTCAACACTCATTCAAAAACCAAAACAATCAGCCAGTCCTTTATGGAAAAGTTTGACTAACCTAGCTACTTTTTTTTTTTGCAGGATAATTGTTTATCAAAAATCGAGATGACCGCAACACATCAATCCTCCATAACTAGATCCCCACCAAACCACTAAGCTTATACACTCCACCTATACCGTATATCCGGTATCGACACTCATTGACAATACCACAAATACCGGGAACCACAAGTCTACTCAATACCATTTTCAACTCAACCACCACCCAAAGACATATTCAACATCCATTTACCTAGGATCCAATGGGAGACACCATCATTTGGCCATACTCCAACAACGTGAATATGCGCCAAAACTGGCTACCAAACTCATCTCAAATATACCCGTCAAAAACCAAAACTATCAAACAACTCAACACCACAGGCAAACCAAAAACGCTACAAACATCATGGATATCACACTACCACCACAATCCACCACCAACCCAAACCACCACATCAACACTAATCCCAAACCAACATTCAAGACCATTTGGAACTTGAAATGCCCCCAAAATCAGCTTTTCCTATGGAAAGCTACCCTAGAAGGCCTACCAACTTTCTACACTCTAGCAAAGCAAGACACATAATGAACACAAACCTTTGACCGATATGCAATATTGATGCAGAGACCACAACCCATCTTCTATTCCGATGCAACAGAGCCAATCGTGTATGGAAATAAATCATAAACCAAAATAACCAAAACACCCCGGCAAACCAAAACCCAATCCCGAACAACCAAATACCAACAACTATCACCAGCCCTCGAACCAAATATACCACATCCTACAAATACATTGTTTGCTTTTATAATGTGGTATATCTGGTTCGCAAGAAATGAAACAGTTTATCAACAACACCAACAATCACCGATTCAGATAACTCAAATAATACAGGTAATGTGTGAAGAATATATCTGGGCACAACAACACTTGATCCCGATCCTACCACATATGGAGAGCACACAACAACAACAACAAATACATACAACAACGACAACCATAATGGTAGGATGGGAGGCACTACCGTAAAATTGATAAAAATCAACACCATGGAGTAGCAAAGGGATGCCTGTGACCGAAGGAGCGGGAGTAATCATAAACCACGAAGGAGAAATACTACTTGCGATGGCAACACCGTTAGGAGTAACAATGCCGACGACATCGTAAAACATGGGGACTACTATTAGCTACACGAATTGCAGACAAACAACAAAGAGCTAACAACGTGTGGTTCGAAATGGATTCTAACATGCTGATCCAATTAAAGGAGCAGGATTCCATTAAACACACTTGGTACCTAAAGAGTATGTTAGAGATATAAATGCCTCATGCATGCAAAACATACCGCACACAAGACTTCGATACACCTAGGAGGCGAACCAAAGCACAGACATAAACTCGCAAACCAAAGGTGACATATCAAGCGCAGACCCCGACAGAGCAACATACAAAGGTTTGGCAAAATATGTGCCTACCGTTTCTTACACGCATTACACATGCGGACACCATGGGAACAAAATTCCCAAGGAATGTAACAACATTTTGAGTTAATAAATCTGGTCCTAATTTTCAACAAAAAAAAAAAAAAAAAAAAAGAGATAGAGAACCGAGTCGATTTCTCAAGTATCCGAATGGGCTGAATAGTGAGTCAGCCCAAAAGCGTGGCACCACACTCCCGATTCGCACACGTACAAGTCCAATCTACACGAAACGTAACAAATTTAAATAAATATGAGTTTTATAACAAAGATTAATCTGTTGCAAAAATTTTGAAACTCAAATTCGAATCGAAAATTCGCAAACAAAACAAAGTCATGTGAAATCTAGTTACTAATCCTTGAATTTGGTGTGGTGACTCTAGCAACCGGAAAAGCTAATCCCGACACTTTCTTGTCTCCTAGTTGCAAACTAGGAGTCGATTCTCCATTAACCTAGTGTTTCCAAAACCCTATTAGGTTAACAACTTGAAGACTACATTTGGGATTCATGAAGCCGGATCCAACTATTTTCTTTGGAGTTACGTATTCTGATCTTACTTCTTCTATCGTATTTGAGTACTATCTTCTCTAAGATTTGCTTGAGATTTATCTCCGATAGTTAATATATAAAAAGTAATTACATTGATTACTCGTCTGGATTTTTGTGATTCGACAAGAACTTCTTCTACCACCATATAGTTAAGTTATTGTGAGGTGACTAATATTACTAGGCTATTCTGGGAGTCTAAGACCGGTGTGTATTAGTTGGTTCCTGTTCACCTTGATTTATCAAAAGAGGGAACAAAAGAATAAAGGATATACATGTCTTTGGGAGACAGATTTGTTTATAAGTTTTCGGCTTTACGTCGAAAAGAACTCTTAGTTGTGGGTGAGATCATCTAAGGGAATCAAGTGTGAGAATCCATTGGCGTGATTCAAGAGGCGTAAGGAAAGCAGAATGTACTTTAATCGGTGTGAGACTTGGTTAGGGCTCAACGGAATTTCTTGTCCTCGGTTAACTTGTAGTAGGCTAGTATACGTGAGCGCATAATACAAGTGTGGTGTTCAAAATTGGATTAGGTCCCGACGTTTTTTCTCGCATTTTGGTTTTTCCTCGTTAACAAAATTTCCGATTGTCCTGTTATTTCTTTTTTGCATTATATTTTTTTTATATAATTGAAATATCACATGTTATGCGTTATTCAATCATTGATATCTTTCTTGATTGAGCACGCTTCATAAGTTGGTGCTCTCGGAATTATACTGGATTTTTAGTCCATACAGATTGCTGAACGAATTATTGGTTGTGGTTGTTATACCCCCGCTTTTTCAATTGTATCAGAGCAGGCAAACACGCTAAGACCTCATAAGTCTGTATTTGTATCAATATGACTCTATGGACATAAGTGTCATCTCTATAAACGTACCGCCGGTCTTTGATGGCTCGAATTACTTATGATAGAAAATTGTTATGCGCGCCTTTCTTCAAGTGCGTGATTTTCAATCATGGGTTCGTGTAATTAATGGCTATAATCTTCCAATGGTTCTGATGAGATGTATCTATTAATTGCAAAGAATATTGGTGCGTATGATGATGTTTAGATTCTCACGCAGCAAAATTGACTGATTAAATGTAATCATCCATGACATTATCCCATATCTTCAGTACCATGTGACTATGAGCACTCTGGTCTAAAGATGCTTTGGGATGTCTTAAACCTCAGATTTGAAAAGGAATACCTCGAGAAAGAAGCTAGGCTAAAATAACTAAATTTTTGATTGGGGAAAACCTTCGAATGGCTAATGAAGATTTATTTGATAATTTTAATCACAAAGTGTCTGAAATTGTTAACACATTTTTTGCGTTAGGTAAGACTATTCCTAAAAAGGACATTGTGATAAAAATTCTCGAGATCAACGCCACTAGATATGATTCTAAGAAATATGCCATCGTTGAGGGAAATAACCCTGAAACACTTTCCAGAAGTACTCTTGTTGGAAAGCTAAAGATTTTGATCTTGAACTAAGTAAGAGAGAAAAAGTCGCGTGTCGCAGAATGGCAATACTATTGTTGCACTTTGATGTAAAATCTCTATATTCTAATTTGATTGATATGAAGGATGATAATTGTTTTAACTCTACTCTTTCACTTGTTCGTATAACATCCAGAAGAAAACGCTTAAGGCGAAGAAAAAGAAAGTCTTGAAAAAAATCTTCCTCATCAATCATGAAATAGATAAAAAAGTTCATAAAGATTATGATAATGGAACTTGTTCCAAGTGCTACATATATGGTCATCATATCTCCCAATAAGGAGGTGAGTGAGAAAACCAAAGCATGGATGGAAACCTTTGACTACTGTCCCGAGGAAGAAGGCTGTGAAAGTTCCCTCACTTATGATTTTGAAAAGTATACAAGTTGAACTTTGATGTAGTATACAAGTTCCTAGAAATAATGCACCAAACTTTGTTTTCTCTGATTTAAGCATTGATTTTCTATCAACTATGATTCATGACACAAACCCTAGTATTTATTTTGTAAATCAAAGTTGTCAACACAAGTATAATTTGATTCACGGAAAGGAAATTATTTTTGAAATGAAACATGTATTTGTTGAAATTAGGATTAAACGTAAGTCCGATTGATAGCGGAAACGGGGTTATGTACATGATGGTAGTTATCAAGTTTCTCCAAGTCTTGTTAAGGAATTTTATGCAATATGCATTGTATGCATCTTGACAAATGTAAATTCTTCTTTGTGATACTGAAGGCGTTACTTTGAAGTTAACGTAGTGTTATTTCTTATCTTCTCAATAGTAATCTTGAACACACCTTCCTACCCAGGCATGATAGTGATGAAATTACTAACAAGGATACAACTGCTGAAATTCTTAGTGGGGGAACCTGGGAAGGAAAAAATCTTCTTATCAAGGAACTTCCAGAGTATCTAAATTCTTTGAAAACTTATTTTACCAAATCTGCACCCATCAACATGCACAAAGTAAAATGGAGTCAAGACATGGTTATGTTAGCATATAATATGTTAATTGGTACTCCTAGGTTTGATTTTTGTGGTTTCATTACCAGACAGATGATAAGAATCTGGAGAAGCGGGAAAAGCATGGGTTTTCCATGTCATATTACCAGGATTTATAACAATTTTTAGATTGCTTCCAATGATTCTCAAAGCCTGGTTCCTAAACCTCACAATTATTTAATTATCAACAAAATGAGAGGTCAAGGAGAATGTAGAATGCATCTTCATGTTCCTTCTGGAGGCACTCCACAAGATCCAGACATTCAAACCTTTTATTGAAGGCTTCAAAGAAGAAATGAACGTCTTGAACATCAACTTGAGTATGTGTTAGAGCATAGCTCGGTTGAACCCACCAAGCAATGACATGTCAAGTTTGGTTGTCATATTTTAGTGAATCAAAACTCATCTAAGAGTCGCTTGATTATTTATTAGAGACAAGTCCGTTTAGGTTAGACTAGAAATTCTAGGAATGTTGAGACATACAAGTATTAATCGAAGATTTCAAGAACGTGAAGAAGTAACAAACTACAAACGACATTTACATCATCCTTCCTATCGAGGTTAGTAATATTGACTTGAACTGTTTCATTCCTAACGTATCTTTCAAGTTGTGCTTGTTTGTGGGTGAAAACTGCTTCTTCCGATTTTGGTAATCTTGTGTGTGTGGGTGAGAAACAAATCTAAACCCAAAATAATGTACTGTACGGGAGTAATTTTGATTCGAGAGATTAATCTGTACAATCCTGGCCTAAACCAAGAAATGGTCGTACCAGGCTTGCTTCGGTCACAAAGTGAAGGATAAGGGTTGGTCTTAGGGAGGGAAGCGAAGAAAGTGTTGAGACCAGAATATTGATTCTGGGAGTGTGGGCGTTTTTGTGACTTGTATCAGAAAATTGGACTGGTGAGCTGAATGGAAAGCTACCAGGTGATTTCTGGATGTGGTATTTTCTCCTGACCAAAACTTGTTATTTGGTGGAAATATGTGAGACCTATTTATACAAGTCGTAACAAAACGTACTGGTCCGAGGAAGTGTAAACGTTTGAGTGGTGGAAGAAAAGCGTAGAACGTAAAACCCAAGGTGAGGCATTATGCTTCCATGATGAGGAAGTGAATTCGTGTAACCGTCAGTCATTATGCTTCCATGATAAAGGAAATGAATTGGTTACACCGTTACTTTTACCACCACTAATTGCCCTACTTCATGACACTTTCTTGTACAGGCGCATTGCACGCCGCATGTCAGAAACCGCAGACCAATACCCTAATGAGTATCCCCCGGTTTGTATTTAAGTGTTCTGCTGGGGAACATAGCACATGAAAGTACTCAGTGGGTCTTGTATTGGCGAGGTGTCAAATTTACAGAGTGTTGCGGATAAAAGTATATTGAGCTTACTCAATAAATATGTCGGTGGAGAGGTTAGTACTCGCGACACCGCTTCCTTGCAGAGTGATGTCACATCGGATGCAAGGTTTTACGATTTTAACCCTAAGCTAAAACCATTATCAACATTAAGTCTAGCACGTAGAAGGATGGCATTGTTGCGGGGTAAGCATGAGATGGTGACAAACAAGAGTCAAATCGAGAGAAGCGGGACGTGAAGACATTGCTAAGGAAATTCAACTAACCTTTAGTGGAAGGCGTGAGAAATCTGTGATCCTTGTGCAGGCTGATTTTGCATAGATTTACCTTGGCCATGGGAAGTTGGCACCGGTGCGGCATCTTTGGCTACTGGTTAAGGAATGGTTCGTGGCGTTGCTGGCTAGGGTGTCGGCAGATGACACGGCTAGCTTGGTAAGGCCAATGGCGCAGAGCTATTTGGCTTGGCTTGGCTTGGGCGCGGAGATGGCTTGGCGCGGCGCGGAGATGGCTTGGCGCTAGTTAGGGATGCGCACTTGGGATGGGAGAATGGCGCGGGATAAGTCGTAGAACAGTATGGATGGCTGCTGACTTGGATGCCAAACCGTAATTATCCCGTATAAGCAAATATCTAATCCAGCTGGTATCACGCGTTCAAAGCCTTAATTCACGGCTGGTAAAAGGGTTTTCCTTCTCAAGCTTCATCAACTGAATATAAGAGGTGATATCGAACCTTTCGTTCATATAGACCATCGTAAAGTCACGTCCATCCTCTTCACATGTACTATCTTGTGTTTCTTTTCTCATTTTGTCTTCTTCATCATGTAGATTGCCGGTGGCATGGTAAACCTCTTTTTTTAGCATATAATGGGATCTTCTAGTGATGATCGTACCTCTCTGAGAGAGATTTCGAACCCGAAGAAACCCAGTTTTCTTCTCATGAGGAGGTATTGGACAGAATTGATTCTCTGTTCTGCGAGGCTAACGAGATTATCCAAGGCATATGTCTCTCCCATTTGTGCAGAGTGCGAATGTGTGTTCAGACTCTCATGGCTTTAGTAGATATGGAGGAAAACTGGAGACATGATGAAGCATCCAAGCGTGTCGGGGGATCTCAGAGTAACGAAGATTCTCTATAAACCAGTGCTAGGGCTGAACGACTCGCCTCTCGGTTGAAACGGTGGAGGGCGGAGTCCATGGAACTTTTAGGTGAGAGTCAGTTTAATTACCCTGTACACGATGGTATTGTAATCCTTGACCTTGATGTGGACGAACCGGGACATCCTCAAGGAGCTGCTGAAAAAGCTCATGAGGAAGATGTTGACACGGTTCTGGCCATTAAATCAAGAAGTCGAGTGGACGTCAAAACTGTTGTCAGAGTCGTTGAAGCGATCGCTGAGGATGCCGTTGACGCGGACGAGGAGACGGAGGCAACATATGTTGGAGCTATTGGAGAAGCCACAGAAACATACGCTGGTATTGCCGTTGAAACAAACGCCGGATAGGATGTGGAAGCTGCTGCTTAGGCGGCCTCTGAATGGGATGTTGCGGTCGCTGTTGCTGAGGCGGCCTCTGGATGAAATTCCGGAGTTGCTTCTGCTGAGGCATCCAGATGGAACGTTTGCTGCCAGAGAGGGTGCTGGGGAAGGTGCTTGAAAAATCTCTGGTGAAGGCGCCATTGATCCAAGCGTCCGTCATTAACGACCAATTTTTTCCACTTTTGTTATTTCTTTCCGACGTGTAGCTTCTTTTGACATTCCAAAAGTTTACTTTCATTTTCTTGTTTTTATGGCGGAGTTAGGGCTTCGCCAAGTAACATTTCGTTATTTGGCTTTATGGTTTCGCATCTCTGAATGAATTAATAAACCTTCATACTGAAAACACCCAAAGACCCTTCATGCGAAAATAAGTTGCTCGCCCCTCCTAGTCATCCAGAAGACGGATAGACGTCGTACACAAATAGTGTAGATGGAATTTGCCATAGGTATCAGTCGGCCTGCTGCGCCGCCAATACCTCCGGACGCCGACATCACCCATAGTAACTCGAAACAGGGGAAATAACAACAATGGTTAAAGGTTCGACCGACCTGCTTCGTTGTCACACATCACGAAAACTAGTGGAGCGTTGGATGAGATTTGAAGCCGGATATTTTTGAATAAGATATCTGTTCTGCTACTTGATGATCATCTTCCTTGCATATTCCTTTCTTTAGTATTTCTGAGTAGATATTTTTGTAGTGGTTTGGTTTCTCTGGTTTTCAATCACCGGGTAACGACTCTGTGAAAGTTTGGGTTTACTCGGTATTTTTCCTTTAAGATGGTTTGGGAAACTTTTTAAGGAAAGATGTTCTTGAAATTGGAAACTCGACTTATGAATGCAAGTGGTACAACTATTTTAGAGAAGTTGCAAACATTGCGTGAAAAGAGAAAATGCTGAAAGAATCAATCTGAAAGGATAACGCTGGAGGTGAAGGTAGCACAGCGTTTTAGGTATTGAAGGGTTTGAGCCATCGCGAGTGAATTGTCACACCTCCCAACTTGTCGGTATTGATGAGTTTGCAGTAACCACCCAAGATAACAGCTGCTACCAGATATGTCTCGTCTTCTTTAGGCGGACCGGGTCGAGCGGCTATCTTCACTGTTAAATCTCCAACTTGAAACGAGGTCATATTGACTACCACATCTGCAATTTGAAACGGGTTTGGGTGTTGCGCCACCACTTGATTTTTGAGCTCGTCATCTTTGGCTGCGACGGCTTCCAAGTTTTTGACAAAGCATTTGAAAGGCCCAGTGTCTCATTCACATCTCCTAATGACGCCCGGGTTGATAGTCGGACCGAGTCCCCATGCCTAGCCGAGAGGTGAGGTGACTCGAATCATGGGACAAATGTCGGCTGGATTTCTCCGTGCGATCGAGTTACGTTCGGTAAGTTGTTGATACAACAACATGTAATCTTCAAATTTGGATGACTTTGTTGGAAATTTTTCGGGTATTGACATCGAGAGGGATTCTCTTAGCTTTGCTTTGTTGTCGTGTACCCATGTGCGCCCTAGAATCATGTCATAATTCGAGAGTTCTTTGACAATATGGAATTCTCCATGTGTTAGGGTGTCTCCCACCTTGATTTCGAGGTTGATGTAGCCATATGCGTTCATCGCTCTCCCTTCCGTGTTTTTACCACGGTTGGGGAACTGGTATCCTCCTGCTTCGAAACTCTCGCAGCTATCAGAGTTTTGATGGTAACGATGTTGAAGTCATACAGCGCGTCGATTAATGTGCTGTCGAGCTCGGCGTCCCTCCTCGTAAACCGTGGTCATCGGTCCCCGATTATATCTTATAGCACCACTTCCCGGGAGAGTTTGGGGTTCCGTGTGGTTTCTTGAGAGAAAAAGTCGCTTGCCCGATACAACACGATTAAGGGTGTGAAGATATCTTGACGCCGTGCCTTGGAGAGGTAGAGAATTTCTCACACACACCGCATCATGGATTGCACAGTTTGTGTAAAGAGTCCCCGGAGACCATGCAACTCCCGACCGGAAGTGGATCTCTCGTGAACTCTATCTTTTCTTTGAAGATATGATTTAGCTTATTGCATCCTTTGGTCGGGTGGTGGAAAAACTGTGGTAGTGACAATATTTGGGTTTCGCCATTTCCACGGGGTTGGTGGGCGCCTGGTAGGAGGTATCCTGATGGCGTCGTCTTGGATCCACGTTTCTAAGAGTTCAATAACTTCCTCGATTGGGAACGTGAAATCCAAGACATTTTTTCCAGCTTCTTGATGTTGCATGGAAGCTTTAGCGGTGGTCTTCCGTGGCGGAGCTGCCTGTCATGCTGGCGCTGCGCGCTTGGATGGTTGTTCTGCTGTTGGAGTCTTCCTTTTTCCTCTTTCGTCTACCATGCTCACATAGGAGGGACCAGTGTTGTATTGCTTATTGATGAGGCATCTATTTCCTCAAGTTTCGCGTGTGTCCTCGCTTCTGGTTGGCCTGGTTCTTTCCAACAACGCTGGGGTTATTTTGGCCGACCGTTTCGCAGCTTCATGAAGTTCAGAGAATGTAGCAGATTCTCTAGTAAGGAGCGGTAGATGAGAATCATGCCATTGATGCATGAATCCAACAATTGTTGTTCGGTCACGTTTGGGTCATGACAATCCAGTGCTTGAATTCTGAATCTTTTGACAGAATCATTCGGATGTTCGTTGTTTCGTTGAAACATCCTTCCTAGATCTGAGAAGGTAATTTGCTCAGACAAAAAGAAGTATTTCTTATATAAAGATGCAACCATGTCAGACCAGTTGGAGATCTTTGCACAGAGTATCTTGTTGTACCATGTGTATGCTCTTTCAGTAAGTGATTTCGAAAATTCCCTCAAACGGAGAACGTGATTATATTCGTGCTCCCCAAGGACTCCAAGAATCGAGAGACATGTTCACGCGCAATTCCGGTGCCGTCGTACAGAGAGAATTGAGGGGAAGAGTAACCCCTTGGAAGAGGAATTTTTGTACTTCGTGTGGATACGGGGTTGATCCGATGCATGTCCATGGAGTCGCTTTATCTCGGTTTTCGGAGAAGTCGTTCCAAATTTTCTCGCGTGACAAAATTGGATGGTTGATTTCTTTTCGCTCGAAGTTCCCGGGCGAGTCTCTTCCGTCTACAAAAGCGTGCCCTGCTGAGGCGTTGTCGCTGTGGGTATTGGATGTGTTCCTCATTGGCTCAAGCTAGCGTGATTCTTGTGGTAGCCGTTCTATTAGTGTCTTGAGAAAAACAAGTTCCTCCTTCCGAGTTGAGGCCATGTCCGCTTGGGCTCGGCGAGAACCTCATGCCTTTCTATCAAATCAAGAATAATAATATATGATCGGCTTCCTCTAGCTCTTCCAGTTTCTCGCCCTGACGGTGGAGTAGTTGTGGCTCTGGTGACGGTTGGAGGTGTCATACTTGACGAAACATTGGGAGTGGCGGCAGCGGCTCTGGCTCTGGTGATTGGAGGTGTAACACATGAAGGAGTATTTTCCACGGCAGAGGCTCTGGCTCTGGTGGTAATTTAAGGCGTAACGCCTGAAGGAACATTATTCATGTTGTTGATGTTGAAAGGTGGCGTATTAACACCACTGTAAGGAATGTTAAGACCGAGAATAATTTCAGCGCCAGTGTTCTCAGAGTTTGTTGCTGATCCGGACCTGATATCTACCATCTTGAGATCGGGGTTGAAAAAAGAAATTGGGAATTGAACAGTGATATTGCAACCGAGAGATTAATCTCCCAATGTGGTCGCCAATTATTTGTGGGTGAAAACTGCTTCTGCCGATTTTGGTAATCTTGTGTGTGTGGGTGAGAAACAAATCTAAACCCAAAACAATATACTACACGGGAGTAATTTTGATTCGAGAGATCAATCTGTACAATCCTGGCCTAAACCAAGAAATGGCCGTTCCAGGTTTGCTTCGGTAAAAAAGTGAAGGATAAGGGTTGGTCTTAGGGAGGGAAGCGAAGAAAGTGTTGAGACCAGAATAGTTGATTCTGTGAGTGTGGGCGTTTTTGTGATTTATATCAGAAAATTGAATTGGTGAGCTGAATGGAAAGCTACCAGGTGATTTATGGATGTGGTATTGTTATCTTGACCAAAACTTGTTGTTTGGTGGAAATAGGGGAGACTTATTTATACAAGTCGTAATAAAACGTACCCTGGTCTCGTAGGAAGTGGAAACGTTTGAGCGGTGGAAGAAAAGAGTAACGTGTAACCGTGAGGCGTTATGCCTCCATGATGAGGGAAGTGAATTCGTGTAACCGTCAGTTATTATGCTTCCATGATGAAGGAAATGAATTGGTTACACCGTTACTTTTACCACTACTAATTGCCCTACTGATGAGTGCCAAATAGTGCATATTTATACACCTTTTTATTGGCATTTTACTCATCTTTTGTGCTTATAAATTAGATATTATCCCATATTCGTATTTTCCTTGTTTTTAAGAATAAATATTTGTATTAATTAATTTTGTGTTTTTAGGTAGTAAATAAAGTTCGGAGGAATTGAGGAGCCAAAGAGCGAAGAATTGAGTCGAGCATCTATGGAGGCAGAAGCCAAAGCTCGCGGCAAACAGCTTGCAACCCAACAAGTAGCAACTCATCTACAAGACATGGGCTAGAGCTACCCATGACCCGGATCCGAGCTCCGCCACTCGAGCCATTGAGATCTCCCTCGCCTACATCCAACGGTCGCTCCAGCTCTTACACATCATCTTTTGATACTCCGCTCAACACCCAAACCACCTAACCCTATACCCATCGACTACGACTCTTTTTCGTCTCTCTCCTTCTCTTTCTTCCCTTCACCCGACAGCGAAACCTCTCGCAACACCTTCATCTTCTTCCTTCACCAAAGTTGCAGAAAGCAGCCATCTCCATCACCTCCCGACACTAGCCACACCACCACTACACTCCAACAACTCCTAAATATCTTTCCCCTCTCGTCATAGCTTCTCACCCTAGGAGCTAAGATCGAGAAAGAGAGAATTAGGGTTATTTCACGATTGGGAGAAAACCAAAGCAAGGAAAGCTCGCAGACGATGGAGCAGAAAGCGAGATAACGATTCGGAGCGACGTGGGTGAGAGGTTTAATGTAATTTTAATTTCGATTTTTGAAATTAGGGTTAGGGTTTTATGTTGCATGTATAAATTGAAGTGGTCTGTGTATGTAGAAGGGTATGCCTGGACTAGCCAAAGGCTTCAATTAGGGTTAATTTGTAGTTGTTTTCATCTTAATTATGTTTTAAATTGATTTGCTAGGGTTGAGATGAAACCCATAATCAACTGATAATTTGGTTTCTATTTTTGATATTGTTCTTATTAAGCTTTAATGTTTAGGATAAATTCAATCTAAACATCTCAAAGATGTTGCTTTCACAGGTGTATGTCAAGCATCCTCTCGTAGTCGATTATCTCCATGTTGTGTGTGTGCAATTCATGCCTCATTGTCATTATTAATCCTTAGACTAATTGTGCCTCGATAAGACAATTAGTACTTTGGAAAGATACCCTAATTGTGATTGGAATATCCATCCTAAGATAGGTTAATCATCTAAGCAATGAACTTAATCTGTGATTAGTTGTACTATGAAAAGACAACTAATACTAGGGGTTAGTTAGTTACTTTAGTTGATAATACACCATTCATTGACACCCTGGATAAACGGCAAGCTTGCATCTTGTTCGGTATCCATTACAAGGGATAAGAACACTATTAGAACTAGGACTGACTTAGCTAGGATTATGAGCCCACAGCAACCTGGGCTTCCCACATAAACCAAAGCTCCCAACAAAACCAAAGAATCCCACAAGACCAATCAGCCCACACAAACCAAATTCCCACATAATCCAAAGCTCATTTTCATGTTGATGTTTCTGTACATTATTTTTTTTGGGTTAACCCTCAACTTTTTAGGACTTGTTAAATTTTCTTTTCTTGATCGGTTGAGTCTTCTTGTACATTTATTGTGCTAATCCGATATGATCTCCGTTGAGAATGTTGGATTCTAGCCTTGACTAGTGAAGCTCAAACCTCGCTCCTGCCGACATCTGGTAATCTCTTCCCTTTTCTCTTATCAGCATAGTTCTCTCGGTATATGACTGTTTAAATTTTTTCTATATGAAGACACATTGAGGACAATGTTTGATTTAGGTTTGGGGGTGAATTTGCATATTTTTGCATTTAGAGTTTTTAGTCTTTTTAATCTTTTATTTTCATATTAAAAAAAAAAAAAAAAAAATCAAAAATCAAAAATCAAAAATCAAAAACTTTTTGCAAATAAAAACCTCCAACTTTTAGAGATTTTAGAGTCACTAGCATGCTTCTTGCTATGTTTACATAGAGAATCGACCGAAATAACAGAAATTGGAAGTACCTTAGGAGAACACAATCGGGTTTCTTAGTTGATTAGAGCGTTAAAGTTGGATTTAACCATACCTCTGAGGGCTAATTAGGTGTCTTTGTTTAGATATTCGGTAGTAGAATTGTGATCACCCATAGTGGAGACTACCCATTTTACATCAAGCGAGGTACCGACCTTCACTCTTTGTGACTTTCTAGAAAAGCTTTTAGAGTGTGTGTCACCGTACGTCAATTAGGGTAGGAATGGTGAGCTACCCAACTTCGCACCACTTTCAAGACTACTTTTGATCTCTTGAGTGCTAATTTCGTCAATCATGAGGGTGACGTCTAAAGATGAAAACTCCTTCTAAATATCGATTTGCGGTTAGCATCTCTCTCTCTCAATCGTAAGACCCATAGAAACACATCATCGTCAGCAAGCGGAGCATTAGCAGAATATTTGAAGAAAAGTTGAGATAGTCCAAGGTTACATATTTCAAAGGAAAAGAAGATGAGAATTAATGAAGTTTGTGAAAATTTAAATTTTATCGTTGTTAGTGTTTGTTATCTAAAAAAAAAAAAAAAAAAAAAAAAAAAAAATCAAAACTTTTTGCAAATAAAAACCTCCAACTTTTAGAGATTTTAGAGTCACTAGCATGCTTCTTGCTATGTTTACATAGAGAATCGACCGAAATAACGAGAAAGTGGAAGGCAGGAGAACACAATCGGGTTTCTTAGTTGATTAGAGCGTTAAAGTTGGATTTAACCATACAGGAGGGCTAATTAGGTCTTTGTTTAGATATTCGGTAGTAGAATTGTGATCACCCATAGTGGAGACTACCCATTTTACATCAAGCGAGGTACCGACCTTCACTCTTTGTGACTTTCTAGAAAAGCTTTTAGTGTGTGTGTCACCGTACGTCAATTCCGGGTAGGGAATGGTGAGCTACCCAACTTCGCACCACTTTCGCACTACTTTTGATCTCTTGAGTGCTAATTCCGTCAATCATGAGGGTGACGTCTAAAGATGAAAACTCCTTCTAAATATCGATTTGCAGTTAGCATCTCTCTCTCTCTCAATCGCAAGACCCATAGAAACACATCATCGTCGCAAGCGGAGCATTAGCGAGAATATTTGAAGAAAAGTTGAGATAGTCCAAGGTTACATATTTCAAAGGAAAAGAAGATGAGAATTAATGAAGTTTGTGAAAATTTAAATTTTATCGTTGTTAGTGTTTGTTATCTAAAAAAAAAATTATTATTATTAAGTTTTTGTGAAGTTCAGAAGTTCGTCATCAATAGTTGAAGACTGAAGACCGAAGACCGAAGATTGAAGACGTTTCTATGGTTTCTTATGAGAGAGTGATGTTAATTGCCGATCGGGTGAGAAGTGAGTGAGTACTCCCACCCTTGCTAATGGTTGATTTCCTTTCTTAGAGATCATCGTAAAAGATTCTTTTTGTCCACACTTCCGTGGAGTCTCCAGATTTTATTTGGAAGGTTATCCTTCTTACCTACAACGTGTGCAGGGATTTCTCTCTTTATTCCTGCGCTCGCACACATGAGAGACTAAAAAGCGATCTTTTTGAGTGCAATTATCATAAAACCCTAATGGTGAGGCAAGAAGTTGAGACTTATGATCACAATCGAATCCGAATTCTTTCATATGGTATGGTTACTTCTCGCTCAAAGACTTAAGGATGAGAATGCGTTCTTTGGTAGTTCTAACTTCTCGTTACTAGCATGCAGAAACTCTATGTCCTCATAGCTTCTTGGATGCTTGAGACTCTTTTACACTCTGAAGTTGGAGAAGGTTTTGTGGGTACACCTCTTGTAAACCCTCACGAGACTACAACTCGTCCACTAGGGACACCTAGGGTTTAAAGGCTTAGTGCATACGCTAAATGCATTCGAGAGACCTACGACAAAGTGGTATAGTTAGGATTTCTTATTTTCTGTTTCACTTGAGGACAAGTAAAATTCGAGGTTTGGGGTATTTGATGAGTGCCAAATAGTGCATATTTATACACCTTTTTTATTGGCATTTTACTCATCTTTTGTGCTTATAAATTAGATATTATCCCATATTTCGTATTTTTCTTGTTTTTAAGAATAAATATTTGTATTAATTAATTTTGTGTTTTTAGGTAGTAAATAAAGTTCGGAGGAATTGAGGAGCCAAAGAGCGAAGAATTGGAGTCGAGCATCTATGGACTGAAAGCCAAAGCCAGCGCGGCTTGATTTGCAACCCAACAAGTAGCAACTCATCTACAAGACATGGGCTAGAGCTACCCATGACCGGATCCGAGCCCGCTCACTCTGAGCCATTGAGATCTCCCTCAGCTACATCCAACGGTCGCTCCAGCTCTTACACATCATCTTTTGATACTCCGCTCAACACCCAAACCACCTAACCCTATACCCATCGACTACAGCTCTTTTCTCGTCTTCTCCTTCTCTTTCTTCCCTTCACCCGACAGAAACCTCTGCAACACCTTCATCTTCTTCCTCGACCAAAGTTGCAGAGCAGCCATCTCCATCACCTCCTGACACTAGCCACACCACCACTACACTCCAACAACTCCTAAATATCCTTCCCTCTCTGTCATAGCTTCTCACCCTAGGAGCTAAGATCGAGAAAGAGAGAATTAGGGTTATTTCACAGTTGGGAGAAAACCAAAGCAAGGAAAGCTCAGAGACGATGGAGCGGAAGCGGACAACGATTCGTGAGCGACGTGGGTGAGAGGTTTAATGTAATTTTAATTTCGATTTTTGAAATTAGGGTTAGGGTTTTATGTTGCATGTATAAATTGAAGTGGTCTGTGTATGTAGAAGGGTATGCACGGACTAGCCAGTGCTTGATTAGGGTTAATTTGTAGTTGTTTTCATCTTAATTATGTTTTAAATTGATTTGCTAGGGTTGAGATGAAACCCATGATCTGTTACTAATTGTATTTCATATTCTGATAATTGCTCTTGTTGTGCTTTAAGGCTTAGGATAAACATAATTTGAACACTTCAACATATCACTTTCACAGTGTCTATCAAGTATTCATTGTAGTCAGAGCACTTCTATGTTGATTGTGTAGCAATTCATACTTCATTGTTATTATTGATCCTTAGACTAATTGTGCCCCGAGAAGACAATTAGTACTATGGAAAAATACTCTAATTGCAATTAGGATATCCATTCTAGGATAGGATTAGTCATCTAAGTAATAAAACCAATCTGTGATTAGTTGTACTATGACAAGACACTAATACTAGGGGTTGTCTAGTTACCTTAGTTGATGAGAGACTACCCATTGAAACCCCGGATGAATGGCAGCCTTGCCATTACAAGGGACGAGAACGTTATTGAAGGTGAACTGAATTAGCTCGCATTAGGTGGTGAAGTCGACACCTAGTGCTTTACAACCTTCTTTTCCTTAGTTTAGTGTCACATTCACAACTCGGTCGTTTCGACACAACCTCATTTTATGTTACACACTTCTTAGAAATTCGGACAGTAAGCCTTGATCATCCTTAGAGCACCACAAGTCTCGTGGTTCGACCCGTACTTGCCGCGTCTCCGATAGGACGCCGTGCACTTGCGGTTATCACCGTATGCCATAAATTCATACATCTTTCGGGGCCTACCACCTACTTCATGACACTTTCTTGTAACAGGCGCATTACACGCCGCATGTTGTAAACCGCCAGACCAATACCCTGATGAGTATCCCCCAGTTTGTGACATGTTTTGATGTCTTGAGTGTTTTCGTGGAAAACGTGTAGCAGGTTGCTTTGTGTGGCATGGTGGCATGCCAGTGGCCATGGCATAGCGACGTGCAAGTATTTGTGGCATAGTGGCATACCAGTACCCGTGTCATAGCGACGTGCTAGTATCTATGGCATGGTGGCATGCCAGTAGCCGTGGCATAGCGACGTGGTAGTAGATGTGGCACGATCACTAGTGGAGAATGAGGTATTAACAACCCACAGAATCGACCCCCGTTGACCGTTGATCCACCTTTGACCGACATAAGACCGTCTGGGAATTAAAAAAAACACGGAGAAATTCCGGGATGTCTAGCACCAGTCGCGGAATAATTACCATTTAGTCCTAAATCTACTGCCGATCACGCGACGGATGAAAACAGATTTACCTATGATAGATTTTATTATTGGGCAGATAAATATCTCTTTCTCTCTCCCATATCCAATCTCACTTTCTCTTTCTTCTTCTGCTCTCGGTCTCCATCTCCAACCTAAGGAACTAGCCCATGGAAACAGATAAATTAGTAAATCTTAGATGTTATTTCAACGAAACTAATAAACCCTTCTATATATTCTTCTTCTGAAATCCTCATCTCACTTTTCGAGTTGTACATCTCAAATCTGTTGGAACAGATTCAACCTTATTATTTCTCCATTCATCCCAAAATCGAAACTATAAATATCTTGTATTAAATTAGGTGTGATATGTGATTCGAATCTAAGGGTTTTCGTGATTAGGTATGAGACATGATTTGAAGCACGGGTTTGTTCCAACTGGTCAAGTTTTTCGTGTTTTCTTCACTAAAAGAAAATCGAACTCTCGAGATCTATAAATTAGCACCACGAGCGCTTCGATCACTTACCTCTTCATCTAAATGCTCATCTCTTTCGAATGGTGAGCTCTATTTTATTTTTATTTTCCATTCTATTTCAATTTTGGAGTAGGGTATTATGAATCCGAGAGGTACATAAGGCAATAAAGGAGTGGAGGATTCCCGATATTTTTGTTGATGTTGCTCATAAGGTTTTGAGGTGCTAATAGGAGCGGTTGGTGGAGTTGATAGTGGTACTGGTATGTGTACCCAATTTTTAGTTTCTCTCAGTATCTCTATCAAGGGTTTCTCTTTGTGCGACCTCTAAAATTCCGTCTTTGTGTGTTTGCAAAGAACGGCAAGAGTATCTATAGAGGAAATCGGGGTGGAGTTACGATCTATGAAGGTAATGGTGTTAAATATTGATTTAATGATCTTTCCTTGTATATTGTCAAATGATTAATGTTTTAAGATTGTTGTTGATAAAATAGTTAGATCTCAAATGGATATTTTTGTTTGCAAGCTTTATAACAAATGGGTATTCTCTTTTGTATATTTCTAGGTTCTTGAATGAATGATCCGAAATTTTAGTTAGTTGGTGTGTTATGATGTTTGGGTATTTTTCATCTGTATCGCGCATGAGTTTTATGATTAAATTTCCAAGATAAGTTACTATTTAGTTGCTTTGCAAATAAGAAAACCATTTAAGATATAACTATATCAGTTATTATTACACATGAATATGAGTTTGGAATCATGTTAATTAATTTTGTTGTTTGATTATAATTTGTGCAGTTTGATGACTTGCGATTTTGGTAATTTTATAGAAGTTTTGAATTGGTACCTGTAAAGGAAAATGTCTCCTACTGAAACCCATCAAATGCGCCGATGTTGTGGATATAAATAGCAAATTGAGAAGATGGGAATTGTCTGTTTCTTTCCACTATCAAGTATGTGTGATCTCTTTGTCCTTGCTTATTGTGACTTATAGTATAGTGTTTGTTTCTGCTGCAAAGGCGTTCGTGGGTTTTGCTTATTATTCTAAGCAAAACAGGAGACCCCACTTTGCAATGGTTTAAAGGGAGGTGCTTCCCGTGGGATTTATCTTGTGTACCCTTTGTTTATCTTGTGTTTCCCATGGGATTTATCTTGGGTTTTGCTTGCTGACAGATCATGGGTGGTATTCTTGATCCTTCAAACTTTGGAGATGATTGGAAACGTTGTGCTCATGGGTATGTTATACTTGACAGACACGGGGCCAATAACAAAGGAAAGTGAGTGTTCAACTTGAAATCTCCTTTATTTGGTTCGTAAGAAGTTACTCTTTATATCACTATATGTTGAAGACTTTTTCTTGGAAATATCCATGCCCTATAAAATACTTTAGTGGAGTATTCATGCCTTGTATGTATAACATGGGTATTTACAGATTGTATTGCAAAAATAATTGAATCGAATATTCTTGTGGATTACATGGGTTACGTATTCGATGAGAACGAATTTGATTATACGAAAGTGGCATTCGTGAGGGATACCAAATCCTAACAAAGAAGTTTGAGGTTTGTTTCGCCAGCGAACATATTGCATCTCCTAGTTCGCATTCTCACTTTAATTTTACCTTGTAAGTTGTCTTAATATGTCGATAGTATTATAAATCAAAGGATTTTATATGTTTTTAAATCATCTCCTAACTAATTTTTCTTCAATTGGAAATTGCAGGACGGGTGCTGGTTCAAGTTAAAGAATCCCAAGCGTTTACTTTCTTATGGTAATCAAGAACTCACTGTAATAGCTTGAACCTTGGTTGCTTTTGTTTTTATCTTTTCTATTATTTTATTGGTAAGCTAATGAAGAATTTTTTACTTGCATCTGTTTAGATTTCCTCGGTGTTGGACAAAATATCTATGGATTAGATGGCTAAGGTTAAGGGACCTTCAAATTTCAGTAAGTGTCCACAATCAAGCTAGAGTTCATTGTAACTGCTCAGACCATATTTCGCTTCTAATATATTATTTGTAAGCTGAAGGTAATGATGAATGAATGATTGGCTTGCAGGTGTAGAGTCTTCCGCAGTGATAAAGGATAAGGCTGAGGTTAAGGGAGCCTCAATTCCAACAGCAGGCGATAGTCAAGATTTCTTTGTAACCTCTCGGACCATGCGTTGTTTATTCCTCCCATGTTTTGTTAGCTTTGCAGGCGGTCGATGTAGTCTAATTCATTTTAGACGAAGCATTTTTAATTAGTTCTCTTGTTAAAAGGTTTAGATTGCTGATGGTTTGAATGCTCATGACATATTGACTAATGATGTGGTTGTGTATATACATATCGCTTTACGTTTTCGATCACATGATCTGGTAGACCACTTTGAATCCTTAATGGTTTATGTGGTATGTCATGTAGTACCATCCTGGTGACCTCATATGCTTGGCATGCTTGGTAGTTCTTATGCCATAGTTTCCTATTTTGATTTGAGTTTACTAAAGAGAGGTTTATTAGTGATGCGTTTGTTACTAATTTGAGCATTTACTCTGATTATTTTTAACTTATCTACCAGGTTCATAGATCTAGCCTTCCTTGCTTACATTTTCTTGTTAGATACCCTTGACCATCTCATTCTTTCATATGTAGTGCAATTAGATATTGGATACTGATTTCTAAGCATGAAGTTTCATAGTTCTCTTAAAATTATTGTCACTGTGATCTTGAACATTCCGGGTCAAAACATGAAGTTTTAGTTGTATTAAAATTATTGTCACTGTGATCTTGAACATTCTGGTCTTTGCAATCTATTACGAATAATGGCACTTGTTTGCTCGCATTCCCAGTGGTGCAGTTGGATTACAATTGTCATATTTTTTTCTTTCTTTCTTAGTCTTCTTACGTAAGATGGTTCATTAACTTTCTTGTTTGATAATTCAGGGAGAAGTTTGGCCCCATGATTCTGCAGGGAACCAGTTGTTGAGGTTCTACAATGGTGAGCTTGAAGTCTCCATCCATTGACTTGTGTTTTTTTACTTATGTAGAGTATAACTTGATTACTTAAGTTTGTGTAATGTATAGGAAAGCAATATTGTGTGTAATGCTGAGAAAGCTTTGGAACTCATTTGCTAATTTGCTGGAGGAGGCAGGAAATGTTGTTGACCATGGAGGTTATTATTGAAGCCCATAATCAAATGACTATCCGGAGGAATCATGATGAGTTTTGGAATGAAGATTCTCCGTTAAATGATGAGTATTTGGATGATGATTTTCAGGTAAAAAATTGATATTCGGTACTTGTATAGTTTGATTTTATTTATTTTTACATTGTTTATGTACATTGAGATTTGAGCATTTATTCAAATTCTTATGCTGTCAGGGAACTACCTGAATGTGGATCATGAAATATATGGAATCATAATGTTTTGTCGAGGTATGTATATTCGCAATTCTCTTCATTACTTTGCTGAAGTTTCTTCATTACTTTGCTGATTTTAGCTCAATCTTGTATATAATTTGTTAAATTATTGTAGTTGTAGTTTTTCTTTTAACTTCTGTTATTTTGTTCACCTGCATTTTCATACCATCATCATTGTCTTAGCAAAATAAGATTAATCCTGTATTCTGTTTGGCATGGTAAATCTTCTATTGTGCTTCTCAGTTTAGCAGTTCACTAACATATGTAAATAACCATCTTTAGACTGCTGAACTTTTTGATTGTGCTAGCCATTCCTGATTAATACATATTGTAGAAGTGATTATAGTGGAAGGCCTGATTTTGCTAGTTGACTACAACTCACAGTTTTCATCAGAAAAGAGATACTCAATTCAGCATCAGGAACCAAGATTCTGTTTATAAGTGTTGTGTGTTGTTTCTCTGTTAATTACTTGTTGCTTTAACTCAACATTTGGGTTAGTTACTGACTTGTAGAATTCATTACCAGACTCTTGAACATTAAACCCGCAAAACCGACTTGTCGTCATCTTAGTTACATCTCCTTAGTGTTAACCGACTCGAATTTGTGTTAGGTGTTAAACAACTGTTGTGTGGTGTTTTTTTCACGAAAATTGCATCTGTAAGGTGGTAAGCATTGGAGTTGTTAAGTACTTTGCATATCATACCTTATTATACTTGCCATAATTGGTTTAATTTGGTGAACCGATATAAATTTGAATGTCTGCCATCTTGTGTGTCATATTGTATGTTGTGCTGCCATCATATTTCAGCTTCTTGGTTGTTAAGGACCTTAAAGTTTGCTATGCGTCTTCGATTTAGACACATTTATGTGTTAAAGTGTTTAGTTTCTCTAGACGTCGTCGGGTTATTTCTTATGTTAGTGCACTGTTTGATCAAAACTGCTGGTGCAGAATCAAGGTTTTGACATTTGTTTGTGAACTGGAAAATGATCTATTGATTTTTTGTTTGCAGTTATTGGTCTCCTGCTTTACCAAGGCTGCTACACATGAAGATTATCTCACTATCAGGGTATGTCTTTCTTTGATGTTTCAGATTATTAGTTGATTAATGATAAGATAAAAGTTGTCTGAATTTTTCAGTTGAGTATTATGACCTCTGATGGGGGAACTTATTTTTTCAGTGCAGGTACACCATTATTAATCTATCATTCTACAACCGAATCTTAGAACTTAGTTACTTTTATTGTTGTAAGAACTTGTATTGCTTTGAACCTTTTATTTGTTGTAATTTGAATACTTTTTTTTGTTTGTAATTTGAACATGAATCAATAAATGTAATTTGGTTTCCATTTGAGTTTAATCTGATTCTCATTTGAGTATAATTTGGTTTCAATTTGAGTTAAATTTTATTTTAATTTGACTATAATTTGGTTGTCATTTGGGTTTAATTTGGTTTTGGTCGGGCGACAGATTCAGTCCAGTAACTGAGCCTATTTTTTTTTAATATTAAAATGTATATCAAGGACCGTTTAGGGTCAGTCATAAGACCTTGACCGTTAATGTCGGTCGTTGAACCGCGCGACCCGCTAAGCCACGTCACGGTTGAAAAGATGCTCAAACAGCGACCCTTTCTTCGACCGAAAAAGCAAGTCATAGAAACGAGTTAAATGACTTGCTTCACTGGGTCGCGAAACCGCTTGATTTCTACTAGTGCGAGACCTTTTTGTCACCAACCGAGTGCCTTTAGCATCCTCAGGACCTTTTGTAAATTTCGTCACCAATCGGCGCCCTTGGCTATCGGAGACCTTTTTCGGTCAACCGAGCGCCTTTGGCATCCCAGGACCTTTATAAATTTCGTCAATCAATCAGCGCTTTGGCTATCCCGAGACTTTTTGTCAATCAACCGAGCGCCTTTGGCATCCCGGGACCTTTTGCAATGCTTACTCATTGATTATGAAAGCGTTTTTTTTTTTTTTAAAAAAAAAAAAAAAGGAAAACAAAGAATAAATAAAGTTGTTTATAATTTGTTAGCTCATACTCCGATTATTCCTTTCCTTCCTCCTTTGGGTTAGTGACGGGGAAACAGATCATGCGCGATTGTTTGTTTCGTGTTTTCGAGCTCCCCGGATACCCGCTTTCTTTCAAATATGCCTCTAATGACAAAGCATTCTTCCGTCGGGTGTCCCATCGTCCGATGATAATGACAAATAATTAGGCAAGCTTTTGTCCATCTTGTTGATATGCACCATGGTTGAGGGCAGTTGAATTTCTCCTTCGGAAATCCATTGATTTAAAAGTTTGACTACGCGATCTTTGCTACAAAGGAAAGGGGTGGTACTTATGGTCGCGTTTTCCTCTTCCACCCCTTCCTTGGTTCCCCGCCGTCACTTTGGTACCGACCCCTACTTACCGGATGATACATCGGGCCTTTGCATCAACTGAGGTTTCTGCCACGGCGCCAATCGTAGTACGCCATATAGAGTCTTTGGGTGCTTCTTCTACGCAGTCGGCGATCCTATCAGCTTGTTCTTCTAGTTCTACAAAGGTCTGGAACTTGAAATTAATCAGACCCCTTTGAAGGCTAGGATCATTCGTACACAAATTTCGACGAGTGCTTCCTCGTTGATGTCTTCGTGGCAATCCAATGTCAATCGCCTGGAACCACGAGATGTATTTTCCTACTTGTTCTCCTACCCGCTGTGCACTCTTGCTTAGGTCTATTACCGTGATCTTTCTTTTGCCGAATAAAACTTTCCAAGAAAGTGTCTGACAAGATTTTCAGTGAATCACGCTTCTTTTTTAGATTGTCATACCGTGGAGAACGCTCGTGCCCGTGAGTGACTTGGGAAATTCTTTTAAGCATAGTTTTTCATCATTGGATCTGTCGTTCATGGCTGATAAAAATCGGCTAAGATGTTCCCGCGCGTTTCCTTGGCCTTCGTATATTTTGAATTTTGGGGAAGTATAATCTTCGGGGTATGGGCGGGATATGGGCTACTCACGCGGCATCGGTTGTCTTGTTTCATTACATGGTAGTTCTGCTCTAGGTATTCGGGCGATCTCCTCTGTGCCGCCTGTCGTCGTTTTACGCCTTGCGTCTATCATCTTTTCTTGTTTCTTCGTGGACACTTTGTCCCGCTTCAACTCGCCTGCGTTATCCAGGTTTTCCAACTCCCGTCTCCTTCGAGCACATTTCTTCTGGTTCTTCTTGCATGCCTTGAGTTAGCGTGTGGGTTTCATTGGGTCGAAGCTTTATGGTTCACCGATTGCTTGATGACACCTAGGATCGGTGTTTCTTCCTCGCTGTCATCTTCCTCTAATGTTCGATCGAGGTTAATAGGATGGCCCGCCTCTTGAGCCCCGCCAGTGTCCGAACCGACGCCTCCTATGTGTTTCATTTGTGAGCTAGGCACGAGCCTCCGTGTGGTCACAAATGTTGAGGGGTGAATTTCAGTTTAGGTTCTACCCGTCCTAGCTACTACACATGACCTCACAGTAATTCCAATAATAGTAAGAGAGAGTTGTCTTTCCATTGTACCTTGTCCTTTCTTTTATAGGCTTTCCTAAAAGCCCCTTTTACTACTTCCTGACACATGTCCTAATACCTCTTAATTACCCTTAATGCCATCCTTTAACATAACCCCTTCCTTCTCATTAATTCCTCCTTTATCCTCCCATCTTTTATGGGTGTCTCTATTTGGGCTTGGGTTTAATCCCAAGTCCTACATCTTAACCCAAGTTTAACTCTACTCTTAGGGGCATCTCCAACTCGTTAAGGGATATTTTCTCATGTATCAAATGAGAGATATAAATAAACAAGAAATTAAACCTAAAGCTTCAAAATCCTTCTATTTCATTACAACCCCTTTGTACAACAAAAACCAAGGTTGTAACTTTGCAACTAGCCGTAATACAAAATCATACCATTCTTGGCCAATGGCTATCGCCAAATTGCTTCCCTTTCCCACGAACTGTTGCTTCTAAAACCCCAAAATCATTCTATGCTTCACAAAATAAGTAATCCCAACACACAAAAAATAAAATACCATAAAAGATCTTACCATCAGATGCTAGACATGAAACCCCTTTCTCCCGGGCACTTCTTGACTTCAAATACCATCAATTTCTTCATAAATTTTCACGAAGATGCTTAAGAGTTTCTTAGTACTCTAATTCTAAGGAAATTGATAGTATTCCAGGGATGATTAATCTGAATAATCATCAGAATCATCCTCATTGTCGCTGGTATAGTTCAATTCATCAAAGATGTAGTAAGGAGCCTTACCGTCATCACTATCAGAAGTTGTATAAGGCCCTTGGAGATCTTCATCCTCATCTTCTTCATCCTCATTATTATCTTCACCATCACTGCAAGGCACCGTCGGACCAGAGAACACAAGATTTCCATCAATATCCATCCTCGATTTCCTCTCCGTCCGAGTCGACATTTAACAGTTCTGACATGGTCCGAGCAAACTTCTGGGAGTGTGTGTGTTCTCCGCAAGATAACGTTCATACATCGCATCTTCATATTCTTGCCTTTTCTTCTTTTCCTTCTCTAACTTTCTTGCCCTCTTCTTCTCTTGATGGAATCATCAATGTTTTCCTCCATCTCTTCTTCATAACAATCTTTCTTCTTCTCATTTTCACTATCACTCTCTCGTCATACTTCGAGTCTTCCCCCATGATGGCTTCCATTCTCCTTCTATGAAGTCTTCTTCCGTGTCGACGTGGCATCAACAACTTCAACCTTTCTCAAACATAGTTGGAACTCTTCATCATACTTCGATTCTCAACCTTTCATACTCCTCACTCTTTGTACTTCCCGTCTTGGTCTTCTCGATTCAAATATGTTATCAAACTCTCCATCTCTGCACTTGTCAAAGCTTCAATCGCAGTCTTTGCATGTCGCATGGCATCATAATCGCGGTATGCCTAGATTTCCTCCTCCCAAGAACCGGATGCAACATCAACCATCTTTCTTAATCTATTTCTCTTTATCTTCTTTTCTTTGCTTCTTTTGGTATAATTCTGGGATTATCTCCCCACCTCTCTTAAATAATGGTGGTAGATTAGCCATAAATGACCCTTTATGGCATTTGGTCAAGCATCTTGTCACTTGGCTATTCACGCCATTTCAATGCCATGCGCAACTCTTCGATTTTCATCATTATCCTACTAAACCCTATTTTCAAAGTCTAATTTTAGACGTTTCTATTTTTCTTTTAATCATACTTTGAATTACCTTTAATAGAAGAGTAATTAAGCTACCTAATTTTGAAGAGTTTATTTGGGTTTTAATTAAAACTTTGGTTTTATGCAGATTGCGAGCAAGAAGCACCTGTTGGGGGGCATTACTTTTAATTGGGGTATCATTAGCGAGTTGGATTATTGAAAAGACGAGGGTACCCAAATATATAATCTAAAATTTTCACCTATAAGTCCTTTCTCCGAAAGTGATCGTCTATGGACTGAGTCGAGACAATATAACTAATCGATTCACACTTCGTGTGATCGTCTATGGATATGAGATCGAGACAATACAACAACAAAGTATGTTTACTTGATAAGAGGTTGAGACTTAACTCAAACACAATAGGATTACTATCAAGTAAATAGAATTAATCGTTTGTGTATTTTAATTCTAATTATAATAAAAACAATTATGTTGAGAATACAAAAGTAAAAGACACATCAAGATTTTGTTAACGTGAAACCGCAGAAATGTAAAAAACCCCGGGACCTTGTTGTCCAGAATTGTGCTACTCTCAAGATTAAAGCCGCTATACAAAATCAAACCAACTTCGTATAGTTGAGACCAAGAAACTAAACCTATAGTTCACCTAGTTCCGTCTCGTATTCCCACGCCTCCAACTTGTAATAAGTCACTTACTTAAAACAATTCCTTTGGTTCGTATTCCAAATAGTAACAAATTTGTTTGGTATCAACTATTTTCAACCAAGTGATGTGAGTTCGACAAAGGCTCTTCCGTTTATCCCAATAAACTCCTTTGTCGTGTCCTTAGATCTATCTACTAATAATTACCGAAGTAATTGTCAATATTTTGCAATCAATACTTTGAATCACAATGAAACGTATTGATGCCGATCTACTCAACTAATCAACCAATCTACCACAAGGATAAACCGATTATAGTTAGATCCTCTTTAACCGAAACAAGTATTGTGCACACCAAAGATTATGAACCCAAATAAAAATCTTCAAAGTCTTCTTTGTCTTCAAATCTTCTTAGATCTTCAATAAACACCCGCACACAATCCACTTGAATCTCTTGTGATCAAACACGCATAGAATGAAGTCTCAAAAATGGATTTTCACAAGACGTCTTTAGATCTACAAACAGTCTAAAGATCCCGTCGAAACTTCGATCTAGTTTGAGTGAATCTTATATCTGAGGAGAAGATTCTCAAGCATAAACAAATTAGGTGCAATCAAAGTTCAACAACCGTTAGTCAATCAAATCAATCAAAAACTAATAATAAACCGCAATTATCTAGTTTCCTCCAACGATACTAATAGAGCTTCTCAATCCCAAAGAAGTCTTTAAACCGAGCGACCGTAAGAGATTTCACCAAATTAGGTTACTTTCCTCTCCGAATAGGCTGGGGCTCCACCAAAATAACACAACTAGGTAGTTTTGCTGGCTCTGAGGATTAGTTTGCTAGAAATGCAAAATTTGGTATTTATAGACCAAGGAAGTTTGGACACCAAGGAATTTCCAAAACCGAAAATATTCTCAAGATATGCAATATATTCCAGTTCGGTTTCCATAATTCTTCGGAAACGCTTTTGTCCAAACATTGACCAAAAATCTCTTAGAAAATCTCCAATTAGTAAATGCACATTACTAATTTTCATTTTCCAAAATAAAATTAAAAACCTTAAATAAAAAAATTTATTTTTCGATCCGGATTTTCCTTTAGCTATTAAGGAATATCTTTGAACAATAAAAGATAAGCATTACCGCACATGTTCAAAGTATGTCGACATCTTTACTTTGTAAGTCCTCTTTCATACTTAACAATCTTGAAACCGATTTGGCACACTTCCAAACGAGTTTAAAATTGGTTCATCTCGACTTTCAAGAACTATGTGATTGATTAAGAACACTCAATCACAAATCATGGGTTTCTGGTCTACCAAAACAAGTTTCGGTTCTACCTCCATGTGAAAACTTGTATAGTCACACTAGCTTTCAAAAATTTGGTTGATTAGGTACTAGGATCGGTTCCCAACATACTTATGGTAACTACTTTTATTTGCTTCACATTTCCATAGGATCGGTTCCCATTTTACTAAAAACTTGTTGCACATGTTCATAGGATCAGTTCCCCCATCTACTAAAAGCGTGTTGCACCTCTTATAAGGATCGATTCCCCTCTTGTGATTGGTTGCACCTCTTCATAGGATCGGTTCCCCTTTGCCTAGAGTTGTCATACCAATAACACTAAATCGATCATACCATCTCAGGTGATTACTTAAGATCGGTTTCACTAATAAAAGTCATACCAATACAAAAGTCATGCCTTGTGAATAGTTTTACCAAGAACATAAATAAGTCATGAACGGTTATACTAATCACACATATTGGTAGTTCAAAAGATATGCAATGAATAACAATACCAATAAGCCTAGCGATTTCCCTTTCGATTCATAAAACAAGTTCATGAATTTACTTCCTTTAAACAAATGTAAAACACTGTTTCCTAGATGAAATCTTCACCTCATACCGATACATAATCACAATAGCATTCAAACGATTATGTCGATGTCTTATATACGAAGTTCAAAAGATAAGCATTATACTGCAGATTGTATTCCTTAATATTACGTCTAACTAGAGTGTAATCATTCATGCTTCATTATGTTTTCAATATGCACGACTTGAAAGATACGTTAGGAATGAAACAGTTCAAGTCAAATATCACTAACCTCAAGTGGAAGGATGATGTTGTCGTTGTAGCTCCTTACTTCTTCACTTCTTCAAGTCTTCGCAATACTTGTAATGTCTCATACTAATACTTTCAAGCTAAATTATACGAAGTTGACTCTAGTACATAATCAAGCGACTCTTTAAATAAGTTTTGGTTCACTAAAATATGACAACCAAACTTGACATACCAACGTTTGGTGGGTTCAAAGCTATGCTCTAACAATTATAGCTTACGTATTTCAAGTAATTAAACCCGTTCACCCTAAGAAAAAATCCCCTTCTACCACCACCAAGAAACCAAAAATCACCATAATAATTTTCATCTTTACCACCCCCGTTTTTTATTACCCTATACAATTATGTTTGTGGCATTTGGAAGGATGTGTACAACTACTCATGTTTACTATCTATGTAATGACAAAGCTCTTAAATACTCACCAACCTTCATGCTTACGTATGTTCAAGACGTACACAAAATAAAGTTAAGTTACTTGGTTGTGTATACCCCCGCATGGCTCTTGGTTACAAACATCACGTGATAACTAAGCCAACGTCCCTATCGCCTACTACTAGAAAAGGTACCGGGTTATCTAATAGCCATGCAATGAGCTCTTTGTTAAAATACAAAAAGTTGGAATCTTTCACAAAACCATACCATTCCAAAACTCCTCCCCTTGTTGACCAGTTTCAACTCCTTCTAATTCCCATTTTAAGGATCAATTTGATTTTGATGTTTGTCAAGCTGCAACTACATATTTGTTTGATAGAACTCCATCATAAATCTTGCACTTCTATAAGAATCTTTTCTCTTCATATCATTATTTTAATATCCAGCCAGTCTCTTATCTCTCGATAAAATCTTACTTCTTTTCATCACTATTATAATCTATATGGAATCCTCTCCATCTCAGTCCTCTTACACTTCTTAAAACCTTGAAATTCAAAACCTCACCAAACAAACGGGAGTTTGAAACTACCATCTACCCTAACTGAACCAGTCTTTATTGACAAAATTGTTATTTTGGCTGAAGATGATAATAGTTGGAAATGGTGCATGGTTGGCTACATCTGCAGTGAAACTCTCATTCCTACCTCTTCAATAGTTATTACATCTGTAATCAATGGACATTAGCTCAATCACCTTCTATTAATACCTTTAATGGTTTGAAAAAGAAAGTTCTTATCAGATTCTTAGATGAGAGTGATTTCAATAGGGTTAATTATCAGGGACCTTAGTATGCTTGTGGTCATCTAATGGTTCTAAAAGTTGTTCCCCCAAATGGTCGGCCAACAAATCATCAAGTCTCGTTTCATCAAGAATTGTTTTGGCTCATCCTATGCAATATCCCTAAGGAGTGTCTTTGATTTGAAGATCTCCAAAAGCTTACTATCAAGCCGGGAGAATTAGTAGAAGCCCTAACACCTTACGAAAACCATCTTGTAAAGAAGAATGTTAAGGTCTCGTAAAGTTTGTGTTCAAAATCTCTACTCAACCGGCATCCTCTCTTTACTTCGGGAAGAGATCAACCATTTCGATTGAATGCGAGATACTATAAAGTTCCTAAGTACTTCTGTACTTCTTGTCGTGTGTTAGATCACAAAGATGCTAATTGTCCATCTTGGAAATCAAAAAAAAAGTTAATACAAGAAGTAGCCACCTCAAGCTCAAAATATGTTCTCTTTCTTGTCCCAAAGTTAATGATGCCAAGAGATCAAGATGCTCAACTTTCTCTACCAAACTCCAATCTGGTGATTCAAGATACCATCATCATGTCTCACTCGAAGTAGTACATGAAACTCAAGTTGATGATGTTATTGATGATGATAGTACCAAAGGTAAAGCTAAGTTCATAGCTCAAAGTTCCGAGAATGTGACTCAAAAAAGAGTAGTTAATAATTTCCAGATGGGCCCGTTTGTTAATCGATCCGCTGCTTTAAAGATTTTTTATGTTGGGCCTATCCAACAGAGCTCTTCTCTTATGAACAACGGGCTTAAGTCATCTTTAAACAAGTTACAACCAGAATGTCACAATTGAAAATTCAAGCATCCCTTCTGAATCGTTAAATCGGGGTCCGATTCGAACCACCAACTCGTACAGAAAGTTTAAAACGGCGTCTTCTCCGACAAACCAACCTGCTATTTCTAGGGAAGAAGTTATTTCTGCTCGCTGCAGAACATGATGCTTTGTCCAACCTTAAAAGGAAAATTAACCAAAGAGCTGATTTGAGAAAACATACCGAGCTAGTAACTCTACTTTAGCTAGCATTGTAGTAATCCCAAATCAATCGATGTGTCGAACTCGATTATTCAACTCTTTGTCCTCCTATTACCTAATTGGGAGATCTCCCCGCCATTAACCTCTCCAATTGTACTCTCAATACCCATTCTATGGTTGACCCTTATGGTAGCTATAATGTGCCCGTTGATGATACTCCAAGCAACGATGGTGTCCGCAATAATTCCCTTCATGAGGCTGCTTCTCGAATCTCGGTTCTACCCAGTAAGACCGATCAAATTGATGGTTCTAATAATTCTGCTCTTGATGGTGGTTCTGCTCCACCACTCAGGTAAACTCAAATCCTTCTCCCCCTATTATTGATCCCACTAATTCTGCTATAAATGCCAATCCTTTTCCGTTAATAATGTGAATATGCTTGGATGGAATATTAGAGGATTAGTAAGAAAACAATAATAAGGAACTTAGCTTGTTGTGTATAAACATTAACCTTGATATTATCTTTCTATCGGAAACCAAGATGAATAAAGACTTGGTCGCTAGAAGAATGAAAATTTTTGGATACCCTTGCACTTTTAATGTCCCAAGTATTGGTAGAAGTGGTGGTCTTGTCCTTGTTTGGAAGAAGGAAATTCAACTCAATGTTCTATCTTCTAGTTTGAGGGGCATCTATGTACTACTACTGATATTATCCACTCCAAAGTGTGTCACTTACATTTCATATATGGTGAACCTAATAGCAATCTTAGACAAGCCTTTTGGGAAGATCAATGTCAGTTACCTAAACCACCTTTAGACGAACTGTTTTTTATATGTGATTTTAATGATCTTAGGTAATTTCATATATGGTGAACCTAATAGCAGTCTTAGACAAGCCTTTTGGGAAGATCAATTTCAGTTACCTAAACCACCTTTAGACGAAACTGTTTTCTTTATATGTGACTTTAATGCTCTGCTAGGTATCGAGGATAAAAATAGTGGCTTAGAAGTTGATGATTCTGACTTTCTCAATCTCAAAATTTTTTGTGATACCTTTGATTTGCATGATCCCGGTTTCTCTGGCCCTAGATTTACTTGGTCTAATATGCAACAAGGTCCTGATCTTATTCTTGAACGTCTTGATAGATGTCTTATTAATCCCATTGCTGAAACTTTGTTCCCTAAACTGTGTGTTAATAATTTTCCTAGAGATTCTTCTGATCATTGTCCTATGCATATTGGTTTTAACTATGATGATGTTTGCATGCCTAGGCCTTTTTATTTCATGGCTATATGGATAGAGGATCCCGCTTGTAGAGACATTATTGCCAACTCTCAGTCTTTTAATGCGGTGGGATCCCCTGCCTATAAGCTCAAAGCAAAACTTTTAAATACAAAAAAAGGTCTTCGTGATTGGAACAAGTCTTCCTTTGGCAATATCCAAACTAATATTTCTACTACTAAGAAGGAACTTGCTGATACCCAAACCATAACTCATACAGATTGTAGAGCCATCTCTAGACTCAAAGCTAGATTTGAATATCTCTATAATTTGGAAGAACTCTATTGAAAAGATAAATCCAGAGAGGTTTGGCTCATGGAAGGTGATATAAATTCACCATATTTTCATAGAGTTGCCCTTTTCAGAGAAAGAGAAATGTAATTAGTTGGATTAAAATGCTCGCCGATACTATTCTAACCTGATAGATATATCATTAGCACATCTTTTGTTGACCATTTCAGAAATTTGTACTCTTCACACCCCCAACAATTCTAGGATGAAATCCTTCTTGATCTTCTTGTTAAATTTTCTGAGAATGATAATTCTTCTCTAAACTCTCCCCCACTGCGCAGAGGAGATTAAAAATGTTATTTTTCAAATGGGTGGTAAAAAAGCCCTGGCCCCGATGGTTTTACCGGGTCTATTCTATCAAAAACATTGGGACATTGTGGGAGAAGGCTGTTGTTGACATGACTCAAACTTGCTTCAGAACTGGAAATGTTGCTAAAGTTTTTAATCATACTAACATAGCTCTTATCCCCAAAGTCCCTCTAGCTGAGTTGGTCTCCCAATATAGACCCATAGGACTCTGTAACTTTAATTACAAAATCCTTTCTAAAACTCTAGCTAACAGATTAAAACCCTTTATGACAATATCATTTCCCAAAACCAAAGTGCCTTTGTCCCTAAAAGAAGTATTTCTGATAACACCCTTCTTGCTAATGAGGCCATCTATGTCAATCATCATGATAAAGCTATTAGTATTTCTTCCATCGAGCTTGACATGTCTAAGGCCTATGATAAGATGAATGGTCTTTTCTTGAAAAGGTTTTGAAAAAAATGGTTCTCTCGATCATTGGGTTAAACTCATAAATCGCATGTCTCCACTTTCTCTTATTAAATTTCTCCTTAATGGTAGCCTACTGGTCTTATCAAGCCGTAAAGAGGCTTAAGACAAGGATACCCTCCTATCTCCTTATCTTTACATCATTTGGTCTGAGGCGTTGTCCTCTTACATTGATGCTCTAACTAGAAAAAGGTTGGTTAAAGGCATAAAGGTGTGTAAAAATGCTCCTCCTATGAAATACCTTCTATTTGCTGATGATTCCTTGTTATTTTCTAAAGCTACTATTGAGGACTTCCAGACTATTAAAGAGTACCTTCAAAAGTAGTGCTTGGCCTCTAGTCAAGAAATTAATTGTGACAAGTCTGGTATCCTGTTTAGCAAAAAAATCTCAGAACATCTCAAACTGCAGCTCTCTAATATCCTTGATATTAGTAATAGGGATCTAGGATAAAAATATTTGGGTACCCCTACAGCTTTTAAAGCCTATGAAATCCAAACCCATATGGGTATTCTCCAGGCTATTGATGCTAGAATCTCTATATGGATCCATAAGCTTCTTTCCTAAGCTACGAGAACTACTTTAATAAAGCATATTGGTCAGGCCATCCCTCTTTATCAAATGGGAGCTTTCCTTATCCCCAAATACCTTTGTAGGAAAATGGATTCTCATCTTTGTAAATTTTGGTGGGGGGAAACTCTTGACCCAAAAGATAGAAAACCCCATCTTTTTGGTTGGGACATTTTTGCTCTCCTAAGTCCGAATGAGGCCTTGGTTTTAGAAAGCCGAGCTCAATAATCTTGCTATGCTTGCCAGAATGCATGGAGGATAATTGAGAACCCCGATTGTTTGCTAGCTTCTACTCGAAAGCTAGATATTTTTCTATAACTGATTTTTAAATGCCAAGTGTCCTGCCAATTGTTCTTGGAATTGGAAATGTGTACATGCCATTAAAGAGCTTATCAAACCTTTTATCACTTGGATTGTTGGAGATGGTTAATTTATTGACCCTTGGTGTGACAAATGGATTCCTTCTTTAGGATTTGTTGTCCCCAACCCTTTGGTGCCTCCAAATCCAACTATAAAAGTTTCTTATTTTAATAATCCTATTACCGAGATCTTGGGATGTTAATGATTAAACACCCACTTTGATGATGCTTCGCTAAGAAGATTGTCACCATTCCTTAAGCGAGTGTTGCACTCCGATAGGAGGGCTTGGGATCTTTCAAGGAATGGTAGATTTACCTCTAAATATGCTTACTTTGGACTTCGAGGGCTCGGGCCTTCCCCTTGTAGTGCTCTTTGAAAGTGTATTTGGAAAATTAATGTTCCTTAAAGAATTCAAGTTTTCATTTGGAAAAATGCTAGAAATGCCTTACCCGCTAGAACCGTCCTTCATACTAGAATGCCTATGAGTTCTGTTGAATGTACTAGATGTAATGACCCTTCTGAATCGATTATGCATGCCTTAGTTCTTTGCCCTTTTGCTAGTCATGTTTGGTTCTTATCTTCTTTTCGTGTCAACACTCGGGCTTTTAGTACTAAATTCTTTCATGGATTGGATGTTATTCTCGTTAGTTAATCATGTCTCGTAAACTCCCAATGGGGATCAATGTCTCTTTGTTGTTATCCTTTGGTCCTTATGGCAAAGTAAAAATAACCTAGTGTTTCTAAACATCAAGGAGAATTACACCGCATTCCGATGAGAGCCGAGCCATGTTATTAACTAGAAAATCAACTATTAGTGTTTCCACTATGGTCTCTAGTAATATAAGTGACAAATGGATGCCCCCACCAACTGGATGGATAAAATGAAATACATATGGAGCTTATGATGATATTTCTAGGAATAATGGTGCAAGGCTTTGTGATGAGGGACTTCACCAACACCGCTTCCTTTTTGTGCCTCCATTGTTTTTCAAGTTGAGTCCGCCTTGAAGAATTTGAAGCTCAGAGCTATTTGGGCGGCCTTATAAAAAACGTGGAGCAAAAGCTTACTCATTTAATCATACAAATTGGTGCTCGAGAGTCTATTCAATCAATTTTCTGTTGGAGTGTTTGATGAGAACTCTAGAACGGATGCTATCTTTAATGATATTCATTTTTTTCTTCCAAATTTGTAGCTTGTTTATTTATCTTTCGACCATGCACTTGTAATTTTGTGGCTCATGCAACCTTTGGGCTAAGACAAACAATTCTACCATGTACCGGTCTGTTCCTCCAATATTTTCTGATGTCTTTTGTTGAGGGGATCATTAGCCTTCTTGAAGGCCTTGATTATAAATAAAAAAAAAAAGTAGTAAATGGGTTTCTACCAATGTAATCAATATCGGATTTTGGGTGAATATCGGTCGAGTACGGAGACACGATATTTCGATGAATACCAGTGAAATATCGTCCAATACCGAGCATCTCATGAAACTTTCTACAAAGTGGAAGCCGACGTCATATTTCCTATCGACCGGTGAAAACAATACCACCATCACAAGAATTCCAACGGGACGTCAACCGGAAAGACGTGTAAATTTTCGGTAATCACGGGCTTGTGAATTCTTTTCGACCCAGTAACTCCCTGCACTTTATTTCGTTATAAACTTTGTGGCAGTTTGTGCTTTGAGGTCGTTCATTTCTAGAAGTGCAAAGTGTATGAAGTGCATTTCTAGGGTTTTGAAATATTTTGTTAGGGTTTCTTGCCCCTTCTTCCGATCAATCTCAATTTCTATGAAATCAATGGCAAGTAAAAGAAAGAAACAGATAATAACCCACCAGAAACACAGAATACAGTGGTGATTTCAAAGAAGAAGAAAGTCGGAAATGATGGTGATTCCAGAAGAAATCGCAAATTCTATATCTCTTCCTCATGATCTTGTCATAAATGATATACTAACGAGAGTACCATTGATAGTTTAATGCGATTCAAATGTGTATGCAAATTGTGGCTTAATTTAATCTCCAATGATGCTAAATTTATGAATATGCATGCTCGAAAAGTGGTAATCATGGGTTTGGGTTTATGTACCTTTCATGAGTTATCTTGATGATGATAATAAAGTAGGTAGAAAAATTGATGAATTTAATGGTGTTATCAAGTCTAATGGTATTGTTTTTCGTAATATTGATAAGAAAGAAAACAAGGTTATCCATTTTAAACCAGAAACCTTTTTGTAAACAACAAACTAGTAATTCGACATTCGCTCAATGGTTTAGTTCTTTTATCTCTTCAAGAAGATACTTTTGGTTTCATTATTCATGTTTTTAACCCAATTATGCGGTTATTCGGTTCAACTTCCCGATCTTATTGGTTTTTCAAATGGTATCATTGGTAAAAGATATCACCTAGCTTATGATGCAACCACCAAAAAGTATAAAGTTGTTTGCTTTTATAAAAGGAAGAGATTTTATTTTCAAGATTGTTACGGTAGATGTTAAAAGTGATTCATGGAGGAATGTCGTTGCTCTATCGTTTCCTTGTTTACTGGATGATTATGAGGCGGTGTTTGCTAATGGATCTTTAAATTGGTTGACTCATGATAGATATGGTGCGGGTGGTTGTAAATCTGATCAGGGTAAAATTCTTTGTCTTGATGTTAGTGAAGAAAAGTTTTATACGATAGATTACCCGAAAGGAGTTCCAATAAATCTCACGTATTGGAGATGGGAGGATCACTTTGTTTTCTTGCCTATGTGTCGACCAGGAAAATAAAATTATGGGTTTTGAAGGAGAATGTGGAGAAGCAGACAAAACGAAATCAACATAATGAATGGTTAGAGTGTAATGTTGATATATTGCAGAATAATGATAAATCAAACTTTTCCATAATTTGGACAACTTTCATTGTGTTGTAGTTGTTAAAAACCCTAAGCTTAAAATCATATTTTGACTACCAATCGGCGCATACTTGATGAGCCAGACGAGAGGGGATTTAGTAGGTTTTACACCACCGAGTTCTACGATTATGATGTTGATTTGAAAACTTTGCTCTCATCTCTAAGCATACAGGGATATTTGTCAAATGGGATCTCAACTCCTTGTCGACTTCAATCAAACCTTTGGTGGTATGTTCTAAGATGTCTTTATTGTTATTTTTCTAATTTTGCAAGTTCTTTGTGTACCTTGTTATGTTCTTTCTTTGTTTGCCATTTTTTAGATACTCTTTTATATTTGAGATACGAAAAAAAGAACTATGATCATGTTGTTTCAATTATAAACAAGTGTTATCTACAACATGATGTTTTAACAAGGCATAGACAGAAAAACAAGTTGTCTAAAGTAGCTAGAATAACAAATGGTAGGTTAGAAACCTATAAATCAAGTAAACGCTGAGTACATAGTTGGCTAGTGAAATCTTAAGTGTGTCATTATCATTGTTAGAATGCATGAATACAACAACATAGGATCAACATTTCACATGAAACACATGTTTTTTCGTGCAAGCAAAGGCTAGTACACCTTTTCTTTAAAGCCGTATTTGGTAAAAAAACTGCTTTACCTAAGAGATGAAACAAATGGAGAAAAATGGTCTTACAAACACAATTCGGGGATCATTTATGGATACTTAGTTGTCAATTTTTGCTTAGATTGCAATCCTCGATCTTTAAATTACATTGTAGTTTGTGTCCTAGAGTGGTATTTTTTTTCCTGCATGTGTTTAATAAGGTAATCATAAGTTTCGACCCTCTGAATTCTGAATTCTCGTTTGACTATCGCAAACTAATGAAAAGGGGGGGAAAGATTACATTAGTATAACAATATCTTTATGTATTGATGTCTTTAGACTGTTAATTTTATTTGTATATTGTCTTTTTAAGTATGTAACATGTTGGCATTCGAATTCTAATGTCTTACGTTGCGGAGTTAGTTTGGTGGAGCCAGAACAACTAAAGTGAAAGAAACAAAGTATGCGGGAGGAACCTCCAGGCTTGTTATGCAATGGACTAGCCGCACGTTAGAGGCAAATTTTGTTAGTGACTGCAAGGAACTTGACATTGCTTAAAGTGAAAGAAACAAGCAGTATGCGGCGAGATCTCTAGACTTGTTATGCGGTGGACTTAGCTAGCGACAGGAGGTTAATTTTGTAAGTGACTGCAAGGAACTTGTCGGTTAGTAACTTTTTCTTCCTACACTCGTGTTGAAATATAGAATTTTGGCCTTCCAAGTATGTAAGAGGATCTTATAGTCTGTTTACTAACCAAGGAATCTTTTAAGTAGGAATCCAAACAAGACCGGCATAGTGGCATTATAAAACTTTTTTCTTCTTGCTTGAAAATTCTCCAAGCTCGGGAGAAATAATATAGTATGTGTAATTGGTTGTAATAGTCTTTAGTTAACTTTTTGGTTTCTTGGCTTTGACCGGAAATAATTTAGTATGTGTAATTGGTTACAGTTACAGGTTCCATTGGTTGATTTCATTTTGTTCAGATTGGTAAGGTTCTTATGTCTTTATTGAGAAAGCTAAACTTTGCCAGGATACTTCATTTCTATAATATTTGTGATTTTAAGAGAAATCTGTTATATGATGTGAATGCTGCTTTTTGAGTTGTAGATTGGAAGTGTTACAGCACTGTGCTAAATTGGGAGGTAGCAGGATCACGTTTTATTGTGGATTCTTATAATCACACGACCAAAAATCTGGGAACAAATGGCCTGATTTACCAAGAAGTAGATCATTTGATTACTGGCTAGGCGAAACGAGTTATCTTCATAGTATTTACTTTTTTCCAACTAGTATGCACCACCGATGATATTAGCCGGAATTATTTTCTATTTTGTTGAGGCCAATGCTGAACTATTAAGGATCGCATCCCGCGCATATTCGACATTATAGCCTCGCAACTAATTCGCCTTCCGCTTCCGGGAGATCAAACGAGCTCGATTCGTTTTCGCTAGACAAGAAATAAAGAACATAACCAATACTGGGAACAAGGGAATACCGAACCATATCTCGCTTGCGCCATGACAATCTCACTCAAATTACAGAACCTACGCCAACCGTCCTAATTCCTACCTGACCGGTGAAGCAAATACCGCCATGGTGGGTTTGTTTGCGGAATTCACGACTTCCAGTTAATTTTTAATACTATGGGATTACAAATTTTGGGATTCATACAAATCCCTTGTGTGTTTGGTAATCCAATTAAAATTCCTAGGATTCATTGAATTATCTTGTTCTACAAGTCCATATCTTTGTTTGGTTTTACCCATGGAATTTTAAAATTGAATATATATGGGATTTAGAGTTAAAAAAGTAGGCCCATAAATCTCTTGATAAGTTTCCCAAAGAAATTTTAGGGGAGGGGCCGGACTCCATATGGAGGATTTGCTGGAAAACCGATTCCCATGGAAACGTGATTCCGTGAATTTGGGCAACCAAACAAACCGAGGGAAATGTAATTCCACCAGATCCCCTGGACCCCTAAATCCCACCTTTTAAATTTTACATCCAAACCCACCACAGTGTATTTTTCACATGTGAAGCAAATACCGCCGATTGTATTTTTCACACATAATTGGGCTTGTGATTTCTTTTTCGCCTTAACTCTTTGATGGGAACCGTTTTTGGGGACCGGCCTTTTTTGAGGGGAACATGGTTTTATTTTGGGTAAAGACATTAGAAGTAATTATAGGTCACCCCATATCTAGTTATTTATTTAATACCTAATCTACACTCTTAATTAATTTTAGGTTATGATTAGTGAAATGATTTAGTTAAAAACAATTAGTGAGATTAAATTAAAAGATGGGTTTATTATTAGTTGAGTAGAATTATTGTGAGAGTAGAGTTAGAGAAGATGAAGGAGAAAAACATGAAAAATAAATATTTTTTTTTCTCCAATTCACCCCTTTGAGTATTCAAATAATGGATTTTATCAACCACAATAGGAGGAAGAGTATTTGGGTGAACAAGTATGTTCCAAAATTAGATAATGTATGTTAAATTGGTAAAACTTCCCCAAAAATGTAAAATTTTGAACTGGATTTTGAACTGATTCGGATTTATTTTATATGAAGAACAAATGTAGAACTCATCTCGAAGGTGTAGTTCGGTTGCTTTTGTGAGGATGAACAAACTTAGAACTCATCCGAATGTGTAGTTCGGTTGCCTTGGGAGATAAACAAGTAAGCAGAACTAGTTTGAAGGTGTAGTTCGGTTGCTTGATCCAAACACGCAGGTTACCGAACTCCATATTAATGGAAGCTCGACATGCGACGTTATGTTCGGTTGGTTCGAAACTAACCGAACTTTACGTACAAATAAATTTTAACCAAGTGTATAAGGTTGATTGGTTCGCAAACCGCATGCTTTGCGATCCAACCGAACTAAGTTTAAAAAGTTCGGTTGTTTCGCAAACTTGAGATCAATTGCACAACCAACCGAACTTAACAAACAAAAATTTCTTATGTTTTTAACCGTAGAGTTCGGTTACATGGAAGTTTTAAGATTTTTGCGAAATAACCGAACAAAGTTGATAGAGTTCGGTTATAAAAGAAATAAAAATAATGAGAAAAACAAGAAGTTCGGTTACATGGCAACTTTTTTTCTTATGTTTTTAACCCTAGGAGTTCGGTTACATGGCAGTTTTATACATTTATGAGAAACAATCGAACTCGTCGGTTCTCGTAACATAGTTATAAAGCATATAGAACCGAACTCATTCAAGGTGTAGTTCGGTTGCTTTGTGAGGATTAACAAGTAACAAGAACTCATTCGAATGTGTAGTTCGATTTGCCTTGTGAGATGAACAAATAACCGAACTCAACATCAGAACCTCCATTAAACCTCTCAACAACTTCCATTTTCAACTCATTTTGATGATTATTTCTCATTTTTTTCAACCAAAGACAAACGACAAGTAATGGGTTTGTGAGAATATCTTTGCTAAAGATTTAAATTAAGCTATATATATATATATATATATATATGAGGTGGTGGTGGTTGTTGTTGGTGGTGGTAATCGGTGGTTGGTGGTGGTGATAATCGAGGTGGTGGTGGTGGTAATCGGCGGCGGTGGTGGGAGGAGGTGGTGGTGGTAATCGGCGACGGTGGGCGGTGGTGATGGCGAAGGTGGTGGTGGTAGAATGTCGGCGGTGATGGGTGGTGGTGGTGGGAGGAGGTGGTGGTTATATATAGAGTGAGAGAGAGGTGGCTATTAGGTTGGTTTTAAATTAAATTAGGTTAAGGGTAGGTTAGTATTTCGACGCGTTAGACACCCTTATAACTAGAGGGAAGGTGGCTAATAAGACCATGGTCCCTCAAAAACCATGGTCCCCAAAAAAAAAAATGGTTCCTTTGATATAAACTTTGTGCTTTCATTTACATTTAGGACTGTAGACTCAGTAGTGTTGTTTAAAATATGGTGTAGATTTCTAGGGTTTGAAAGATTTTGGTAGGGTTTCTTACTTCCTTCTTCTGATCAATCTCAATTTCCATTAAATCAATGGCAAGTAAAAGAAAGAAGCAGATAATAACTCAACCAGAAACACAGAATACAGTGATGATTTCTGAAGAAGAAGAAAGTCGAAAATGATGGTGATTCTGAAGAAATCAGTAAATCTCTATCTCTTCCTCATGATATTATCATAAATGATATACTAACAAGAGTACCTGTTGATAGTTTGATGCGATTCAAATGTGTATGCAAATTGTGGCTTAATTTAATCTCCAATGATTCTGAATTTATCAATATGCATGCTCGTCGAACTGGTACTCATGGGTTTGGGTTTATGTATCTTCAATTAGCGTATACTGATGATGATAGTGAAGTAGGTAGAGAAATTGATGATGTTGATGGTGTTATCAAGTCTAATGGTATTGTTTTCTGTAATATTGATAAGAAAGAAAACAAGGTTATTCATTTTAAACCTGAAACTGGTTTCTTAAACAAGAAACTAGTAATTCGACATTCGCTGAATGGTTTGGTTCTTTTATCTCGCCAAGAAAAAACTCTTGGTTTTACTCATCATGTTTTTAACCCAATGACTGGTTATTCAGTTCAGCTTCCTGGTGTTTATTATGCTATCACTGGTGAAAGATATTATCACCTAGCTTATGATGCAGCTGCTGAAAAGTATAAAGTTGTTTGCTTTTATAAAAGGAAGAGAGAGTTTATCTTCAAGATTGTTACTGTAGATGTTAAAAGTGGTTCTTGGAGGAATGTCGTTTGCTCACTGTCTCCTCGTTTACGGGATAATTATGAGGCGGTGTTTGCTAATGGATCTTTAAATTGGTTGACTCATGATAGCTACGGTATGGGTGGTTGTAAAGCTGATCAGGGTAAAATTCTTTGTCTTGATGTTAGTAAGGAGAAATTTTATACCCTAGATTACCCAAAGGGAGTTTCGGATGTATGTAAACTATTGGAGATGGGAGGATCGCTTTGTTTCTTTGACTATGAGTCCACCGGGAAGATAAAATTATGGGTTTTGAAGGAGAATGAGGGGAACCAGAGAAAACAATGTCAGCATAATGAATGGTTAGAGTATAATATTGATATATTACAGAATAATGTTGTATCGAAACTCTTCCATGATTTGAAAGCAATAATTGTGTTGGACTTGTTAAGAATCCCACACTTAAGATCATATTTTGGAATATGATTTCGCACATATATGATGAGCCAGACGAGGGGGTTTATTAGTCGTTACAGTCCCGAGGACTACTGTTATGATGTTGAGTTGAAAACGTTTGCTTTCATCTGTGACAATATAGGGACATTTGTCAAGTGGGATCTCAACTCCTTGTCCACTTTCAATCTACATTTTCTGGTATGTATCAAGATATCTTTAGTGTTATGTTTCCGGTTTTACAAGTTCTTGTGTACGTAATTATGCTCTTTCTTGTTTTGCTTGTTTTTTGACATTCTCGTATTTAAGAATACGAAAAATAAGTAATCCTATGATCATATGGGTTCAATTATAAACAGGTGTTAGCTACACCATGCTGTTCTATCAAGGCATGACAGAGAAATAAGTTCTCTAAATTAGCTATTAGTAAGGGGTGTGCTAGAATCCTAAAAATCAAGTAAAAGCTGTGAACAAATTTATCTTGCAAATGAAATTAAGATAAGGGTAGTTAAAAAAAAAAGAAAGAAAAAAGGGTCATTATTGTTAGACTGCATGAATAGAACAAATGGAGACTGCTTTTTGGTAGGACTGCTTCACCCAAGAGACTGATTTACAAAGGCTAGTGTATACCTTTTCTTTAGAGGGTATTTGGTAGAGACGACTTTTCCTAAGAGATAGAAACAAATGGAGGGAAATGGTCTTTTACAAACACTGAACAAATATGATGCTCCGTGAATTCAAATAGCATGTGTATGCTTTAAAATTAGATGACAGTTTTGGTTTGAGAGTCCAGTTTTTTTAACTACATTGTAGCTTGTTTCATATATGACACTTTTTTGTTTTCATGTGGCTAGGCCCGTTACGTAAACATTTGTTTTGATCTTGTTAGTTCGTAATAAATAATAGCTTACCTTAAAACATAAATCCATCTGCAGAATTTTTGCTTTGTGATCCGTACATTTATAATCCAGCATGGAAGTTGGAGCATGATTTTTCATAGATGCATGGGATTATATTTTTGTGTTCTGTATGTAGCTGTTACTAAATAACAAGTTGTGGAGTGCAAGAATGGCAGTTATAATAATAGTTGTTCTCATAAGAATGGCAGTTATACGGTCAGGTAGCTAGATGGAGTGCAAGATAGAATGACGAACTGCTGGCATTGTAATTCTAACATTTCAGGTAGTTCGATGGAGTTACAACAACTATAGAGAATTGAACGAAACAAGCAGCATGCAGGCAGAATCTCTAAGCTTGTTCACTGCAATGCAGTGACCTCAAGAGCTAGGCATTAGGAGGAAGCATGATTGTAGCTCATGACCGTGCATTTAACTTAATTTAGAATTGGACCTCCAAGTCTTATTGAGGATGCTGTAATAAGGAGACTGTTCTGCTCGCTTTAGAATGCTCTTGTCATTTTATTTGATTATCATGAAGCAGAAGACAATTTGTAGTACTGTTGTTAGTAAACTGCGCAACTGGTATTTTGTGTTTGGCAGGAAAAAGAAAAGAAGTTGCATGTTCCATTGCTTGATTTTTATTTTTAGTTGTTCCTCCATCAGATATGTTAACCTTTTAATGCCTTTAGCGATAAATGATATTCGGCTAGTATATTACTATTCTCAATTTAAAAAAAAAAAATATATATATATATATTAGAATACTTGTGATGTAAACTTAGGTGTTACAGAGCCAAAGTCGTTTCTTCTATTGTTGCCATTGTTGTGCCTTAATCTAACATGTTTTTGGAATTTTGTCCCCACCTCGAAGTGACATCATATGCATATGTCACATGCTATTTTAATATAAAGGTCTACTAAGAGCAAATCAAGTGCAAGGGAAGATAACCAAAGATCAAAGACCAAAAAAAAAAAAGACCAAATTTGAGTTTAGTCCATAGTGTCACGCTACGGCAGCTTCTAGTATATTTAGTCGAGCGGATGTATAATCTTCATTTGGCAGTGGAGCGTAGGTATAAAGTGCGTCCTGCTCGTGCGTTGATATAGTTTAGGCTGGTTGTGGGGCGTTGGTAAAAAGATTACGGGTTGTGGGGCGTTCATAAAGTTTACGGGAGAAGGGGCGACGTATAATGAACGCCTTGATGGGGCGAATGGGAGAATCAATGCATGAATGAGGCGTTGATATAAAGTCCGCTCAGCTTCACACACTTTTACTGCACGAGCGGGATTATGAGACTTGCCTATACTATAAGTTTATTGAGCTAAATATATTGTTGAAAAAGCGGGATGGCAAAGCGGGATTATGAGACTTGCCTATACTATAATGGTGGGTTTGTTTCGGTGAATTCACCATTTGAATTTATAATCCTATGGGATTATAAATTAGAGTCATGTAAATTCCTTGTGTGTTTGGTAATTCAATATAAATTCCTAGGATTTATAGAGTTTTCTTGTATTAAAGTCTTTTTTTGTACCGTTGACACATTACCCTCAAATCTTAAAATTGCATATATATGAGATTTAGAATTAAAAAAAAAAAAGTGGGTCCATAAATCCCTCGATAAGTTTTCCAAAGAAATCTTAGGGAAGGCTCTGACTCAATATGGAGGATTTCTTTGGAAACTAAACCCGTAAAAACGTGATTCCAAGGATTCTAAGAACCAAAACATCCGAGAGGAAAACATAACTCTAACAAATCTCATGGACCCATGAATTCCACCTTTAAAATTCTACATCCAAACCCACCATAAATTTATAATACGTATGGTGGGACGGAAATCAACATATTATATATCGAAAACATTTGCTCCAACGGGCAAAACTACATCATCAATGATCTACGGGTAATTTTTGCTGCTCTCAGCCATATCAATTTAATGTTGACGCCATTAGGACAGGCACTTGTAACTAAAGATTGTCCTTTTTTTGTCGTCCCAACTACAGCGACTTGCATTTTGCACATGGCATGGCCACTTGACCGCAATTCGATATTGTAGACACTCAACATTACGTGGACACTCACACTTGGTTAAGTAGTTTTCACTTACCCAATTAGTTGTAATCAAGGGATAAGATCTCACACTTGGTTAAGTAGTTTTCACTTACTTTGTAGTGATTAAACTATTTTCTCAGAATTCGAAATGGGGCGAGGTAATAAGTTCGCTGTTTGTGGGCGCACTATATGAACGCTCGATGCCAGCGTAAAATCAAGACCGCCCGGGCGTACATTTCTCAAAGAACGCTCCATCGGGGCGTAATTTATATGCACGCCTCTTCGTGGGACGAAGACTATACATGCGCTTCATGTGAAGCGTAGATTATATACTCGCCCGACGACAAACGAACATTATACGTTCGCTCGATCTAAATTTGGTTTTGTCTTGGTCCTGAGACCAAATATAGTCCGGGATTTGATTTTGGTCAGAGCTTTTTAGTCGATAGTCTGTTCTGTTGTGTCTCGTTTTTTTGACCAAATATATAGTTACACTCGCCCACTGTGGTTGCTCTAAAACATCATATACATATGTCACATGCTATTTTAATATAAAGGTCTACTAAAAGACTCTGAATTTTTTATATATGTTTTTTTTTGCAGCATGCATTTTATTAAAAAGAAATTAGATTACAATTTGTCGTGGGTATGTGGTACCCACGGAGTCCTGAAATAAAATGTGACTAATAAAAGATGGGATTGCTTGGTCCCATATTTTGGTTGATGAATTTCCTGTTTGGATTCCATCTTTTGCATGATTGACGATCAGTCAACCGCTTGATTTCCTTCCTTGTAGTTGTGTTGAATAGCGAGTTTGCGGGATCATTAAATCTAATTTTTGTTTCTTCAACATTCTGCTATGTGCCAAGGTGGGGGTAGAGGAAGTGAGGAAACGCAAAGAGAGGTTCTCCGAGTTGGTTTCATAGAGAACTCTTTGCTATTGTAGATCTGTTGCTGTTCTTGAAGCTAATAACAGAGCCCAGATTTCTGCGATTAATGCGTTGTAATTCCAGTGGCTGAGCTAGAGCTATTAAAGTTCGTGCGTCGGAGTCTTTGCAGATGAATCCTGCTCCCGCAAATCCTGGATGACCTCTGGCTGCTCCATCTGTATTAATCTTAATCCGATGATGTTTGGAATTGACCAGCCTACCGATATTGTTAATGTCCTTTATCTCTTGTTGGGTGGTTAAATATCGGTGCATCTCCTGGTATGATTGGCGGTGATGAGTGTAATGCCTCGGAGTATTCTTGTTGTAGTATTTGTGCACAGGCTACGATTTCTTCTGAAGTTGTTTGATTTTGTTGGTATATTAGATCATTCCTTGCTAGCCATAAGGTCCAAAATAGAAAACATAAGGAGGAGATTACAGACATTGACGTCGGTTGTTAAAGGATTTGGGATATGGTTGTTTGAGGTGTTAAGGTGAAGGTCGAGGCGGGATTGGAGTTTGGTGAATTTGTAAGTTAATTGAATAAGGTGTTCCAAGAAGTAGTTGCCGTTGGACAATGAATTAGAAGGTGACTTTCCAGTCGGATCAAAAATACATCTTGGGCATATGTCCGAGTTGGTCAAATGGATTCGATGTGGGGAGAGAAGGTTGGTAATCCTTCATTGATGGCTTTCCACAAGAAAAGCCGAATTTTTGGTGGACATGGTAAAGTCCATAGGAATTTAGTAGGTGGTAGCTAGAGGGGTGAGATTTGGTGGACCATGGGTTAGACATTTGCATCCCGATGATGTGGGTGTAGTTTACAGATTTTGAATGTAGCCAGATAATTTTATCTTGGGGGCTATTTGGGAAGGTGTATGTTGATGATTTTTTGGATTATATAGGATTGGGAAGGGTGTTTAATTTTTCATGATTCCAGGAATGGGAGGGTCGATGATATCCGGTACCATCGGATTGGGTAGCATTATGTCGAGTCTAGATTGGGTGAGTATGGAATCCAGTTGGCTTCTATTGGAGTTGATAACCTATTTCCAATACGATGGAATATTAAATTGTGCATAGTAGGGACAATTGATGCAAGTTGTCTCCATTGAGGGCTGGAGGAGGAGGGAATGGAATTCATACCTTGTAGAATTGGTTGTTGGTCAAGATATTTTGCATCAAAACTTGAAGATTGAGTTAGGTTGTTCATGCAAGTTCCATATTCTTTTCATGAGAAGTGCCTTGTTATGATCACTTTGCTTATCATAATTCCTAATCCTCCTTCGGATATTAGTTTTGTTACTTTATCCCATCCTATAGGGTGAAGTTTTTAGTTGTTGAGTCATGTCCCCAGGAAAAAATTTCTAGTGATACGATCTATTTGTTTGTGAATATTGTTGGGTAGGTTTTGTGTTTGCATAATGTGGTTTGATGTGGGAGTTAGGGAGGTTTTGATGAGGGTGAGTATTCTAATTTGGCGTTAGGCATTTTGTTATCCATCCTTTAGCTTTCTGGCTAATCTTTGTATTAGGGCGGTGAAAGTTTGATTGGATTCCCTTCCTTGTTTGAATCTGGATGCCTAAATAGGTTGGAGGTTTTGATGTAGTCGGCATATTGAAGAATTGGTGAAGATCATTTATCTTGATTGGGTCTAAGTTTGGGTGATGAATAATTACTGATTTGGTAGTATTAATTCTTTATCCTGCAGATGTGCTATAGGAGTGGAGTAGGGTTTTAATGTGTTGGTTACTCTGATCCGAAGCTTTAAAAGTGATCAAAAGATCATCCGCATACATTAGATGAAGAATGGGTGGTGATTTTTTTGATATGTTAAGTCCTCAAACTAATTTTTGGTTTTGAAGGTTTCCCAGGTTTGTAGATATGATTTCAGCACATATGATAAAAATATAGGAAGATAGGGGGTCTCCTTGTCTGATACATCTACTTGGGTTGATATAGCCATGGGGTGTACCATTTATGTTGATTGAGTAAGTAACTGTTGTGACACATAGCACAATGTAGTCTATAAAGGCTGATGGGAATCCAAGTTTTGTAAATGAGGTTTTGATGAATCCCCAGTCTAAGTTGTCATAGGCTTTCTGGATGTCTAGTTTGAGATCTATTTTTGGATCTTTGGTGAGGTTTGAGGTTACGATATGATGGAAGAGTTCTCCAAAGAATTGCTATATTGTCGTGTATTGATCTTTTGAACAAAAGCACTTTGGTAAGGGCTTATTAAAAAGGGGAGAATATGTTCGATGCAGTTGACTAAGATTTTGAGATGATTTTATATGTGACGTTACAAAGTCCTATTGGTATGAATTGTGAAGGTTTTGAGGGGTGTTCGACTTTAGGAATTAGTGTTATGTTTGTGTGATTCATGAGAGGATGCATATTTAGATTATTAAAGAAACTCCTAACCCTTGCTATCAATTGGGTATGGGTTATTTCCCAGAAAACTTTAAAAAACTTACTCGTATAGCTATCTCGGACCCGCAGCGCTTTCGGAGTTTATGGAGAAAATGGCTTGTTTGATTTCTCGTTGAAGTTACTTCCTTCGCAAGTAGGTACGATTGTTTAGGAGTCAATCTTGGCACGATATTTGTAAAAAGATCTTCATTTATTTCGTAGGCAGGGCCGTATATTGTTGAGAATAGTGCTCTAGAATGAGCTGCACAATATCTTCTTTTTGGTAATCCAGTTGTTTTGCGTAGTCTTGTAATTGTTGTATATTGTTACATGCTCGTGAATGGTAACTTTAGTATGGAAAAAGTTATGTTGAGATCGCCATTGTAGCCATTGAATTCTTGATATTTGTTTCCAGTATGTTGCATGACATTGTAGTAGTTCCGTATGCTCTATTCTTAGTGTTTTTCTTGTCAAGCCAATATTCCAGATTGGAGCCTTATTAGGTTGCACATTGATGTTGAGCGTGCTTTATCTTGGTTGTCGATTTCTTTATCATAGTTGGTAAGTGGCCAAAAGTTTCCTTGTTCCATTCTAAGAGAGTTTGACCGGTTGTTATGAGTTTTAGTTGGAGGTCGAGAGTAGGCTCACTATCTTGTTGTTGCTCCCAAGACGATTCAACTACTTGCACGAGTTGGGGATGACAGAGCCATATGTGTTCGAATTTGTAGCTTTTTGTTCCTTGCCAATCCATTGCTTTCTCTTGTAATAGTATTGGGCGTGATCAAATGCTATTTTTGGAAGATGAGTAATCGCCGCATGTGGATTTTCCGTTCTCCATGGTTGGTTTGCCAAAGCCCTATCTAATCTTTCTAGGAATGTTATCTTGCCCCATTTGGTTGTTTGTCCAAGTGTATGAGTCTCCTAATCCCAGATCTATAAAACCCATCTCGATCCATCGAGTGAGGAGAGGTTGAGATTGAGCATACCGGTAGGAATTGAAAGAAGCCTACGACTATGTCTAACTTTGCAAGTGCACAAAGTGTACTAATACAACACGGGGCAAGCACATGCATATTGATCCTCGTGGGACAAGGTGGGTGTAAGTTGAAGCTACGGCCTTACTAAACCGATTCAAATTGAGAGTAACCAAAAAGGGGGTTTTGCGTCGATACGACAAAGATGTTGGTGAAGATTACAACAGATCGTAAATAGAAGTAAAAGATGCAAATAACACAGGGTGTAAACACTCAGAATGGAGGTACTAGGATTGTCAAATCCTCCACTAACTCACATTATGTATTCAACTAATTATACTACTCTTGTCCTTGTAACTGAGTATAAGGGAGAAGTGTCAAGTCTACCACTTACCTAAGGTGTTTCACCAATGGATGATTCAATCACAACTAAAGTATCAATCCGCAACACTAACTTGTCTAATTAAGCACAACTAGTCAAGGGATTAACAATGGTCTCTAAAGCATGAGTTGCAAAGACAATCAACACAATTTTTATTCTAACTACAATGGATGCTTGACATACACCGTGAGAGCAAAGTATTGATCACTAAGATTAAATCTATCCTGAACAATTTAAACATTCAAGAGTAACATAAACAACATGAATAACATAACAGAGAGTGTGGTTTCATCTCAACCCTAGTTATTGAATTAAAACATGATGATAACACCGAAAGAAAAAAAAAAACTACTATAGCTTGGTGCACGGCTAATCCGGGCATGAGTTTTACATCATAATTCTCATCCCTATTTATACACAAAAATCCCCAATTGGGTTTCAATTCAATAATAAATCTCTACCCACTCACCATAATTGCCTCGAATTTCTTGTCCCCTCCGCTTCTTCTCCGCAACTCCTTGATTTGATGTTTGCTTTTAGATATTGAAGATAACCTAATTCTCTCTCAATCCTAGCTTTAGGTTATTGTGGTGTGACAATGGAGAAGATAATACTGGAGAGAGAGATTAGAGGGTTAATTGATTGCATATGGTGGCTAATAGGTTGGTTGAGCTCGAGAGGTGCCTGGGGGTAAAGGTAATTGATGGAGATGGGATGGTTGTTCTCAGAAATTGGAGAAGATGAGAACGAAAAGAAAGTGGTGTTTGGCTCGCTCGAATAGGGTAAAGAGACTTAAGGCTATGGTGTGAGACAAGCGCATCAAGATTTGATGAGTCGATTGAGATGCGTTTGATGCACATAAGATAAACCGAGTCCGACTACTTTCAGACTAGACTCGGGCTTGGTCTTGGAACTTTATCTCTCTAGGCCCATGTATTCTTCAAGGCTAAATTCACAAGCCCACTTCTAGTTTTTAGTCGTGCAACGACATTCTTCACTGCGGATGAGGTGCAAAAGATATTCTTCATGCTTTTCTAGCGCGAGTCTTTGTTTCTCTCTTCTATTGTCATCAATTCCACGATTCTTTTGGCTTTTCAATTCTTCCAAGCTTTATTTAGTACCTAAAAACACAAAATTAATTAGTACAAGTATTTATTCTTGAAAACAATGAAAACACAGAATTTGGGATAATATATGACTTTAAAGCGCAAAAGATGAGTTAAATGCCAATAAAAAGGTGTAGAAATTTGCAATATTTGGCACTCATCAAATACCCCAAACCCGAATTTTACTTGTCCTCAAGTGAAACAAATTAAGAAATCCCTAACTATACCACTTTGTCGCTAGTTTATCGAATGCATTTAGTGTATGCACTAAGCCTTTAAACCCCTAGGTACCCTAGTTGGACGAGTTATAGTCTCGTGAGGGTTTACCAGAGGTGTACCCACAAAACCTTCTCCAACTTCAGAGCGTAATAGAGTCCTAAGCATCCAAGGAGCTATGAGGACATAGAGTTTCTGCATGCTAGTAATAAGAAGTTAGAACTACCAAAGAACGCATTCTCATCCTTAAAAGTTGAGCGAGAAATAACCATACCATATGAAAGAATTCGGGTTCGAGAGTGATCACAAGCCTCGACTTCGCCTCACCATTAGGGTTTTATGATAATTGCACTCAAAAAAAGACCGCTGTTTTAGTCTCTCATGTGTGCAGATAGGAATAAAGAGAGAAATCATGCACACGTTGAATGGGTGGGAAGGAAAATCTTCCGAAATAATTTCTGGAGACTCCACAAAATTTGTGGACAAAAAGAATCTTTTTCTGATGATCTCCAAGAAAGGAAATCAATCATTAGCAAGGATGGGAGTACTCACTTACCTTCACATCTGATCGGTTATCAACACCACTCTCACAACATCCATAAAAACGTCTTCAATCTTCGGTCTTCAATCTGTTGATGGTGAACTTCGACTTCGTAGAACCTTGACAATTTCGATTTTTCTCTTCAATTTCCTTGTTGCTTGAATTTTCCTCTTAAATTATTCTTTACCATGGTGTTTATTAAAACTAAAAACAAACCGTATTATTATTATTATTATTTAAGATTAACACAAACTAAAAATAATAAAATAATAAAACTACAAAAGCCATGGATGAAGGATTTTATCACTTAATTATTCACAACATGTATTGTCTTGATTTATGAACTTCACTAATTCTCATCTTTTTCTGCGTTTTTTTCTTTGCTCTTGTAAAATACCTCTTCAAATGTGTATAGAATTCTCGCCCTTTGTACCGTATCTTCACTTTGAATTGGAACTTTTTACCTTTCCTTGAATTGTTGCATGTAAACCCTGACTATTTCAACTTTCTTTATAAAATGTGACGTTGCTATCATTCGCTGATGATGATGTGTTTCTATGGATTTGTTGATGTTGTCGAGAGAGGGAGAATGGTGCTAACTGCAAATCAAATTACAAGAAGGAGTTTTCATCTTTAGACGCCATCCTCATGATTGAAGGAATTAGACTCAAGAGATCAAAATAGTGTTGAAAGTGGTGCGAAGTTGGGTAGCTCACCATTTCTACCCGGAATTTATTTACGGTGACACACACTCTAAAAGGACTTTCTAGATAGTCACAAAATTGAAGGTCGGTGCCTCGCTTTGATGTAAAAATAGGTAGTTTCCACTAAGGGTGATCACAACTCTACTACCAAATATCTTTGCAAAGACTAATTCGCCCACCGCATGGTTGAATCCAATTTTAACGCTCTAACAACTAAGAAACCCGATTGTGTTCTCCAGTACTTCCAAGTTCAGTTATTTCGGTCAGACTCTCTATGTAAACATAGCTAGGAGCATGCTAGTGACTAAAAGATCGCTAAAAGTTGGAGGTTTTACGCATTTTTTTTTATGCAAAGAAAAACTGAAAACTCTATATGCAAAATACTCCCCCAAACCTAAATCTAACATTGTCCTCAATGTTTCAAAATAAGAGCATAATTACAACAACATACCATGAGAATTATGCTGAGTAGAGAAAAGGGTAGAGATTACCGGTATGTCGATGAATAGCAAGATTATAGCTTCATTATTCAAGGCTAGAATCCAACATTTTCAGTTGATGTCACATTGGATTAGCACACATATATACAACAAGGTCTAGAAAATATAATTATCTGCTGGATTATATACAAAAGATTCACCATACACCAATAATCAAAAGAGTTGAGGATCAACCCAAAAGACGGAGTGCGGAAATTTTACTTTGACCTCGCACGGTTATAACATAGCAGATTTTAAGAGAGGTCAGCAAACAGAACTAACTACCCCCAAACCTAGATTTTTCAACGGATATACGTTTGGGCACAAAATATGCGATTGTAAGGGTGCATCATGCACAAGGTCTAATTCAAAGTGGGCATTTTCGTGGATGGATGAAGAGATATGAGTAACTCCAATCGTGGCTCATCAAAGGTATTATATTTAGCCGCAAAATAGTCCAATGAGAATTTGAGAAGCACACAGTTCCAATCATAGATTAGGTGCTCTTAGAAAAGTAGGTTTAAAAATATCTTTACGAACCAAATCTAGGTTGGGTGCAAGATTACCAGTTTGTGACATGGGCAGAGAGGTAGGTACATCTAAATTGTTTTCATGTATAAGGCCACTAGTACCATCACACACTTTCCCTAAGCCAGAAACATGTATATCATGTTCATTTTCATGGAACAATTCATCAAGCCCTAGTTCATAATCATCATCATCCAAAACATTTGTCTCATGCATAAGAGAATCGAGAGAGCAACACCGTGTTCTAGGCGGAGAATCGTATACATTTAAGTTACATTCATTTTTAGGCTCAAAATATCACTATGCGCCTAGTTTTTCCCAATTCAAACAAATAGTGTTTTATCATGCTCAAAATCATCAACAAATCAACAAACCCCAATTCGGTATCATCATCATCATCAAAAGATTTATTCTCATGCATCGGCAAATCGAAGAAATATCATTTCGAAGGTCGAGGCGGGAGAAGCTTAATGTCTCCGAACTCAAAGGTTCCACAATATTTTCAAAGCATAAACATGTTCTTCTAACATAACATCATAATCATCATCATCATCATAATGTAAATGCGATTCCCTATTCACGATCATAGTATCTCTAGTCCAATCATTTACCTCTATATTAGGTTCATGTTCAATATCGGTTGCATGAATAGAACTAGACAAACTGTTCTCAAAATTTGAGTCATTACCATCATTGTAACAGGATTTATGTTGCACGCAGTAGGGATGATTATCTTGCATTTGACAGAGGCCAACAACTTGATGCGCTCTATATCGCCTAAATTCATGCAAAAACATAGCAGCTTCTCAATAAGATGGCCTAAGCTACCACACAAGGTACAAACATATATTTGCATTTCTAATTCTCTCGATTTGAGCTTTTAATTGTTCCAAAAGTGATGATTGTGTGAGATGGGCATTACAAAATGTTCATTTTATCCCCAGGGAGAATGATACACGTGTGAATAATTATTAGGTATATGTATTGATGCTCAGGACTATGAAAATGTCCATAACAATCCCTATAACTATTGACATCGTGGTCTGTGGGAGACTCATAATGTGAAACATGCCCGTAAGCAAGTTCTCTAATGGATTTGTGCTCATCCCCAAATTATGCACCAAAATCCAGAATCTTTTTTTTTTTTTTTTTTTTTAGAAAAAGAAAAAGAAAATAAATCTATTCTAAATGCTTCTAACAAGTCCTAAACGAGAATGATGCATGCAAATAATATATATAAGATACTAGGGTTCAACACAACACACAAAAGATAATATTACACTAACAAAAACTAACAAGAAAAATTATAAATGAATTGGGGTCTCAGGGAATCCAAGCGATCAATGAGTTAACTCATTGAAGAATTTTCTTCTCTAATCTTCTTCACAGGGTTTATCATGCATCGTTATTCGTCTCTATTCTCTTCCAATTGCTTCTACCGATGTTTTATTCTCTTTTTTCTTTTATCATTTTCGTTTTGATTCGATTTGATTTAGTGCGCCGGTTTCATTCTTTTCTTGCTTTCAGCTTTTGTTTTTGCTTATCTTTTACTCCCTTTTAGTTTTTCCTTTGTTTTCTAAGATTTTTTTGTTCTAGTGGGGTTTCTAATTCCTCGCTTGCGGTTTTTCTCTGTTTCACATCATGGAAACCATCCAAGATGGGTCCTCCCGGCTCTATATTTCTATAATAACTTTATTGTTACAATCTTCTATGGTATTTTCGGCTTTTGCCAAATAGCTTTGCAAATCATCACCCTCGAGATGTTGTCCAACAATATGTCTCAAGATTCTTATGAAGTTAATCATGTGTATGATCGTATGGGTTTCGTAAGTTTTCTGCATCACTCGGTTCTTCCGAGTCAACAAAGTCATAACTGAATTTGAATTTTGAATTTTCAATATTACCTCCATTCACTTGAGCGAAGAAAGCTCACTCATATTATGCCTCCCCGATTTGTCTCAGCTTGACTATGCATATTTAAGGATATATTTTCTTCAATGAGTATACCTAAAAGATATTTCGTTATTTACTTACTATAGCATTGTTCACGGTGAAGATATGCGGTTATAACATATCTTCACCATATTTATATTGCATAAAGAGATCCACAATTACCGAGAAAACCTTATTCTCATTTCTTTGAAGCCTTTCACAAAACTTCACAGCAATGGCGTCTTCTTCTAATAATCAAGTATCCTCCATAACTAGAAAATGCATAACTCAACCATTCGTGATCTCTCAGTGCAACCAAAATGAGAAGAACTTTGGGTCAAACCAAACTCTAGTCATCAAGCATCAAATGAGTGGAAACATACCTTGGTGGGAAAACTATTCTCTAAGATCCCATCGATACAGTAGGATGTGAGGAAAGCTACCATCTCTTTATGGAAGAGATATAAAGTAAAAGAAGTCTGAGGTATTGATAAAAATGTCTTTTTTATTCAAGTTTCATGCAGAGGACATAATGCAGTTGTTCTTAAGAAAGGTCCATGGAACATCTTCAAATGCTTGCTTAACCTTAAAATCTATGATCCTTCAATCAAAGTGCAAGACCAAGTTCACTCACCAGAATTGAATGTTCGGCCCAAAGATTTCCTTTAGAACATCATTCTCTGCCTATAGTCAATGATGTTGTTAATGAGCCGAGAGAGAAGGTATCGATTCACCCAAAAATTGTAGATCGGGAGCGGGGAAATCCAATCACAAATGAGAATTAGAATTGATTCGTCAAAACCTCTCCATCGAGGTGGATGGTGGAACATCGCCGGCAGGGGGTAGCATGGGTACGCTATCATTGGGAGAGACAATCGCAAAACTTATGTAAAGATTGTTTCACTTTTGACCACAACGATGAGGAATGTGCAAATATATCTCAAGATTTGAAGATTCGCCGTTACACAAATGAGGAGTATATTGCTCATATTCAAGAGTTAGCCAAAACTTATGGTATGGAAGTCTCTAAAGATATTGATTTGATGGTGCAGCAAATTTGCGAAGCAAGTAAAGCGCTGATTAGCAAAGGAAAATGAGGGAAGGCAGTAAAGCTAAAAAGATCCAGAAACAATGAAGCAGACAACGACTTGTCTGGAGACGATGATATCTGTGAAATCACACATAACCAAAAACTAAATAAGAATGTTGGGGAAGGAGCATCTAATATGGGGACTGATGAAATGGAACACGATTTAATTGAGAAGGGAGCACAAACCTGAAAGGAGTATTTCCATGAAAGAAACGAGAATCCCGTCACACTGTATCAATCTCTCTTATCATTGTCTCTTTCCAAGATTCTTTATTTTTACGTTTCCGATTTATTCTTAGTGCACCATAAAACTAAAAGTATGAAAGTCTTAAGTCGTGGGAATTGTCAAGGCTTCTTAGGGAAAGATACTAGACAACATTTGGCAAGATCTAATCAAAATTCACTCACTTGACATTGTCTTTTTATCTCGAGACTAAGATTAATGATGAAAGAATCCTTAGGATATCTATATTCTTAGATTTTCCTAATACTTTTCATGTCCCATCCATTGGGTTAGTCGGGTGGTCTTCTTTTCCTGTGGAAAAATGGCTTCTCTCTTGACATAGTTGGCTCGATGATAAATCAATTCATGCTATTATTACAAACGACCCTAGCAAAGGTGAGTGGTTCCTATCTTGTGTTTACGCGTAACACCTTATAAAAAAGAACAAACTGAGACCAATGGTCTAATTTCTTGAATCTTAGTACGTCTGTTAAAATCCCCTGTGTCTCCTACTGGGATCTTAATATTAATCTTGACCCTCAAGATAGGAATTTTAAGTCTCTTCTTATACTCCTAAGGAAGTTATCGAATCCATTAGTAAAGCATGGCTGATTGATCTAAATTTTAGTGGAAATCCTTTCACTTGGACGAGCAACAAACATGGTACAGTAAATTTAAATCTCGATTGACAGAGCTTTAGTTAATAGTGATTGGTCTCTTACTTTCCCCGATGCTCTCTTAACTAATCTCCCGCAAAGGGATCGATCATTGTCCGATTCTTCTTGACCTTTATAAACCCAATAGAGGTCTCGCGTAAATTGAAATTCTGGGAGCATTGGCTTCAAAATAGTCAAGTGTCATGAAAAATAAAAACAACATGGTCTGCTAGTTTTCATGGTTCAAATGCTTTTGTTTTGTCAAATAAGCTCTAATACTAGACACATCTTGTCTAAATGGAGTAAGGCTACTTTTTGGTGATATTGAAGGTGTAATTTTACTCTTGATGATATTTCTCAATTACAAAACTCGACAAAGATAGAAGTAACACCGAAGATGTTATTAAACTTGAGAAAGAGATCATCACCCTTGATGATATTGTGGACAGTTCGAATAGGCAAAAGCTAAGGATCGATTCTTCAACTACATGGATAAAAACTCTAAGTTTTTTCATATCGTAGCTAACGAGAAGGAAATCCCGTAATAGGATTGATGCACTTTCTCCAGATGGCACATGGTGTTCGATAAAGTTTTCCTTGAAACTCGTCAAGAATCACTTTCAAAAGATTATGTCGACATCATCACCAAAAGACATCTATCATTTTTGGAACACATTCTCGCAATTATCTCGATTTAAGATAACGAATAACTAGAGGCTATTCCATGATGATGAAGAAATCTACAAAGCCCTAATGACTATGGATCTCGTGGACAAGCTCAGGCTTGGAGGGCTTTCCACCCGGCCTTCTATCATACCCAATGGTCTGCCTCAAAGATGACGTGTATAGTATGGTCAAGTCATTCTTTCATTCAATTTCTTCTCAAGGAACTCAATAAAACAAGAATATCCCTTATTCCTTAGGTAAAATTCCAGAAACTGCAGGACTTTAGACCTATTGCCTTTTGCAACATAGTTTACAAAATTATTTCTAAAGTCATCTCTCTCGATTGAAGAAGCATATTACAAGGATAATCTCCCCTATGCAAGCCACTTATGTCCTGTGAAGATTGATTTTCGAGAATGTCTTCCTAGTGCAAGAGATCGCAAGCTATGAAAAGGAAAAAGGATCGCAGTGGTCATTTAGCTCTTAATGGACATGTCGAAAAGATTTCGACATACTAGAGTGGAGTTTTCTAATTGAAGTATTACAAAAATTTGGTTTTGGGGAGAAGTTTTGTCACCTATTCACAATGTGTAAGTAATGACTCGGATAAAAGTTCTTCTCAATGGCAGCCCAACGAAAGCTTTTAATCCTTCACGCTGAATTCGGGTCAAAGGAGATCCTTTATTTCCTTATTTATTCATATTAGCAATGGAATGTTTTTCAAGAGTTCTGCTCACTTTGTGAAGCTTCAAAACAACTCACAAGCATGAAAATCTCTGGGTCAGCCTCCCTAAAATCAACCATCTACTATTTGCGGGACGACTGTCTCTTATTCTAAAGCTACTTTGGATTTGACTAGAAATCTTCTTCGGGTTATGTAAGATTTCTTAGTTCATGTTCGTGGCAACTCATCAACTTCAACAAGTCTTCGTTTTTCGCTCTAACATGGATCCTTCCTCTCAAATTTTCAAATGCAGATCCTCGAGGTTAGAGAGTTAAACCTAAAAGATGAACAATATTTAGGTTTACCTTTTTTTGTTGGAAGAAATAGAAGTATGCCTTTTGATTCTCCAAGAGAAGATGAATCGACGTTTCTCTACTTGGAACGCGAGCAATATGTCAGAGGCGCTCGTTTCGTGATGGTTAAAAATATGTCTAATGCCATTCCAATTCACTATATGCAGAATTTTAAACTCCCGATGCTACCATAAACAAGCTAAACTCGTCAGCAACAATCCTTCCGAGAAATAAAAAAATCAAATAAAGGTAAGAAAGTTATTACATGGAGGAAAGTTTGTCACCCTAAGTCTCAAGTGGACTGGTTTTCAAGATTTGCAAGTTTTCAACAGCCTTGTTGGCTAAGTCTCAAGAAGCTTTGTAGACGGACAATCCTCTATCATGTCCAAGTCTCTTCAGGCAAAGTATTACCAGATGGAGAGTTGTTCGAGTTGAAGAATAAACCTAAATCAACCCGGTCTTGGCGTGGCATCACTCTAACTTCAATTTGTCAAGCGATATAATTACTGGAATTTATAGAAATGGGAAGTTATTCAAATATGGATACGGATGGATTCTCGACTTACAAAATCCTCCTTTACCTAAACAAGATTGCACTACTGCGCATGATTACATCTATGTTCATCAACTTTACAACGGATTCTCCAAATTTGGGATGTATCTATACTTGACGTTATTTAACCCGAAACTGGGGTTGAGCATATTATGCGCATCTCTATCATCACCTTCTCACCTGACAGTTAGTCTCAAGCCTGGAGAAGAACGATAAGTTCTCAGTTAAATCCTCGCTACAAACAGATGTATAATGAAACTACCCATCCAACGGGTAGACGACATGATGAGGAGGATTTATAATCGATTGTGGAAATTTAACATGCTTCGCCAAGAATCAAGCAAGTTTTTGTGGAAGGATATATCAAATCTTCTTTCAACTAAAGATACTCTTGGTGCATCAATTGTTGGTGATAATGATTCTTGTCCTATGTACAACCATCATCTCATAATGCACCGCAGCTTCTCAAGAGTCTGTGTGGTTTTGATGTGGATGGTTGTACTTCTAATAATGCGAGCACTTTGTCGATTGGATTTGTAGCTGGTTTGACAGCTTACATAGTGGCTAATAAATGTATAAGGAGATCACTAAAAGAGCCATCGTGGCTCTGGAGTTTATGGATAAAAAGATGTGCGAAAGTTTTTATAGATAGCAACTCATCGCCCGAAACCGTTATTCGTAAATGCAAAATCGTATTGAAGAACATCTTAACAGACTTGATAATACCCTAGATCTTCACCGAAAGTGACACCGAAAGTGAATCGCCGCATCGTACATAGGATTCCTCCTCCCATTAACTCTCTTACATTAAATTGTGATGGTTCATTTAATTTAAATACTATGTCATGTGGTGTTGGTCTAATCATTAGAATTCTCACAGTACTTAACAAGCAAGAATGTGCATCTACTTGAATGAAGTTAGAGTGCAGAGCTGTGAGTAGAGTGTAAGGGCTTGTGGTTTGCGATGCGGTGGGAAAAATACCTAAAGTGGGAGAGTTCTTTTTTTGAGATGGATGCGCAAGTTGTTGCAGAGATGTCATAACAATAAAATGAGCAATTGTTGATTGAGACTCCATTACACTATCCTCGAGATTAAACAATTTTTTTCAATTTTTACTCCCCGAAACTATCTTATGTTCCTAAGGAAAGAAATAAAGTAGCCGATGCTCTAGCCAATATGGCTAGAATCGATAGATTTTCAAATTCATGGGGTTCTTTATCCTCCTACAATATCGAATTTTACTTCAGTAGACTCATCTCATGCTTTGACATGAGTTTTTTTTAATTAAATCTATTTTCTTGCTTCAAAAAAGAAAAATATAAATGAAGTCATTGTGACAAAGGCAGAGAGCTGTGACGTTTATCAATCCTGAAATGGGTTTCTATAGGACTATGGCAATAAAAATATAGTCAAACAACGAGAGGCCAACTCGTATTTGTTAACATTATATATAGCATAATTGTTAAACCCAATATCAAACCATTCAGGCTAAGAAATTACAAGCAGTCCTAGACGTCATGTTTGTTGTAGTGTTAAGAAACTTACCTCCGGTGCACATCCTGGGAAGAAGGCTATACCAAGCTCGCAAGCCGAATATTGCTATTTTATTTGTAGCTTACGTAATAGTTTCTTTATTTCTCTTCTCTCTCTATTGCTACAACTTTATAAGCACCGATAATGCTCAAGAGAAAACTTCAATACCCAAATGTGTATATACAAAGCAAGGAAGCAAATGAGTTACACTAACAATGCCTGAAAACAAAAACTTCAAAGAAATATATACAAGACTAATCTAAAAATCAGGAAAGTAAAGAAGAAAACTTCAGCTACACCGCTTACCGAGTCCTCGTAGCAATGGCGCGCAAAAACTTGGTAGGACTTGAAAGAAGCCTAAGAATATGTCTAATCGCAAGTGCACAAAGGTCCTAATGCAACACAAGGCAAGCACAGTCGATCCTCAGGGACAAGGTGGGTGTAAGTTAAATCTACGACCTTACTAAAACTCGATTCAAATTGAGAGTAACCAAAATGGGGTTTTGCATCGATACGACAAAAATGTTGGTGAAGATTACAAATGATCAGTAAATAGAAGTAAAAGATGCAAATAACACAGGTGTAAACACCGAGAATGGAGGTACTAGGATTGTCAAATCCACCACTAACTCACATTATTTATTCAACTAATTATACTAATCTTGTCCTTGTACGTATAAGGAAAAAGTGTCAAGTTACCACTTACCTAAGGTGTTTCACCAATGGATGATTCAATCACAACTAAAGTATCAATCCACAACACTAACTCGTCTAATTAAGCACAACTAGTCAAGGGATTAACAATGGTCTCTAAAGCATGAGTTGCAAAGACAATCAACACGCTTTTATTCTAACTACAATGGATGCCCGCATACATACATTGTGAGAGCAAAGTATTGAGCACTAAGATTAAATCTATCCTAGAATAATTTAAACATTCAAGAGTAACATAAACAACATGAATAACATAACTTGAGAGTCGTGGTTTCATCTCAACCCTAGTTATTGAATTAAAACATGATGATAACACCGAAGAAAAAAAAACTACTACTGACTTGGTGCAACCAGCTTTAATCCTAGCATCATTTTTACATCACAATTTTCATCCCTATTTATGCACAAAAATCCCCAATTGGGTTTCAATTCAATAATAAAATCTCTACCCACTCACCATAATTGCCTGAATTTCTTGTCCCCTCTGCTTCTTCTCTGCAACTCCTTGATTTGATGTTTGCTTTTAGCTATTGAAGATAACCCTAATTCTCTCTCTCAATCCTAGCTTCTAGGGTTAGTGTGTGTGACAATGGAGAAGATAATACGGAGAGAGAGATTAGAGGGTTGATTGATTGCATAGGGTGGCTGATAGGTTAGCTGAGCTCAGAGGTGGTCGGGGTAAAGGTGATTGATGGAGATGGGATGGTTGTACTGCAGAAATTGGAGAAGATGAGAACGAAAAGAAAGTGGTGTTTGGCTCTGCTCGAATAGGGTAAAGAGACGGAAGGCTATGGTGTGAGACAAGCGCATCAAGATTTGATGAGTCGATTGGAGATGCGTTTGATGCACATAAGCTAAACGAATACGACGGCTCGACCGGACTCGGGCTTGGTCTTGGAACTTTATCTCTTCTAGGTCCATGTCTTATTCAAGGCTAAATTCACAAGCCCACTTCTAGTTTTTAGTCGTGCAAATGACATTCTTCACTCGCGGATGAGGTGCAAAATATATTATTCATCGTTTTCTAGCGCGAGTCTTTGTTGTCTCTCTTCCATGGTCATCAATTCCCGCTTCTTTTTGGCTTTTCAATTCTTCAAAGCTTTATTTAGCAACTAAAAACACAAAATTAATTAGTACAAGTATTTATTCTTGAAAACAATGAAAACACATTTAATTTGGGATAATATATGACTTTAAAGCGCAAAAGATGAGTTAAATGCCAATAAAAAGGTAGAAATATGCAATATTTGGCACTCATCACATAATGCTACTTGTCTTCCTCCTTTTTTTTCCGATTGTTTTTGGACGTCGTTGAAGTCTCCAAGTAGAATCCAAGGTATAGATGGATTGATGTGGTTAAATATTGTTGGAAATTCTTGCCAAAGATTTTTCCTTGTATTTGGATGCGGGGGGGCCATAGATACCCGTGCAAGTAACCACGGTTTTTCGGAGGTGGTGGTGTAACTTTGTACTGGGATTTAATTTTGAGAGTAGAGTAATATTTGGATATTTAGGTTATCCTCCCACATTAAGCATAGTCCGCCCGCCTTCCAATTTTTGGGATGTTGAAGTAATTCTTGAATTGAAGGGATTGTGATAATGTTCTCATGTGTTGATCATTCGCTAGAGTTTCGTAGAGAAACAAGATATACTAGGTTTGTGTAGAGACTAGTCCCTTTAAATGTTGTATTAAGATGGGAGGTTTATGCCTTGACAATTCCAAGCTAGAATAGTCATTGTGAGGGTTGGGAGTATTAGTTTTAAATGGGCATTGCAAAGAAATAGGGCAAAGGAGAAGTTTATGTTGGATCGAGAGAATCGGGTTTGGTGGGATTTATGGAAGTAAGGCCTGCAAAAAGATAAGAGAAAGAAGAGGGTCTAGTGAAAACTAGAGATGAGAAGGTTAGACAAGGATTTTTAAAGATCACAACAACAAGAATTGGGCATTCTTTTTTAAAATAAAGAATTGAACCAAATCAATTGAGAATTTTTTTGAAAAGGTCTTAGCACAAACTTTTGAAGGATTAAGAAGATTTTATAACCACACAATGAAGATTTAATGAAGGAATTGTAATCTTAAGTTAAAATGAATACCATCTATTAAATTGATAAACCAAGAGCTAAAAGCATTAGAGTTAATATTCGGGGTGGGACTAGAAAGAAGTAATCGCCTTAGAAAAATGAAAAAACTAAAAGAGTTCAAAACATTTTAGGTATTCAACTAGCTAAATCGGTCTGCAGAACAAATTAAGAGGCATTTGAAAGCAAAATTTATTTCGGAAAATTAAGTTCAAAAATAGTACTCAAGAGTAAAACAAAGGTATCTAAACTTAAAAGAAACCATACTATAAGGCTTATAGTACTATTTAGCAGATTATATACATGTATACAATATCAAGAAATAAATAAATATAAATATAAATATATATATATACAAACACAGGGAGCAACCAAGAAAGGTGGTAACCACCAAATTTCAACCTAAAACTAACCGAGAAACTAGCAAACATACTATACATAGATATATGGACTATTTAACACCGAACCTGTCACCAATGAAAGCCGTGGTTGAGTGTGCAGATGATGGAACCGACGGTAGGGGCACAAATTTGTTGTTCCAAAGTGTCATGTTTAAACTTTTAGCAGGCTGAAAAATATTAATCCACCGATCATATTCTTCACCGTGACTGATCTTGAAGAATCCGGTCTTTGAATAAGAACCAATGCCTCTGTGACCGTGAAGATAGGTTTGTTGCTCGTGGTTGAGTCTCTTTATGGATGGACTTGGCAATTTAAATTTCGATATTAGTTCCGATTCTCATGTTCGGATACAAGAAACATTGAAGGACTAAAAGGTCGGTGCATTTGTTAAGGTTGAGATGGGAGGAGAGAGACTTGCTCGAGCTTGGAACTTCAATTATGCCATTTTCAACCAACCAAGCCTCGGAAATAGTTTTTGTTGAGTACGAGGATGTCTCGAGCGAAAACCTTCTTGTCGGTAACCTTCCCATCAAAGAATGAAATAACCGAGCTTGTCTTGTTCGTAGGTATCAACGGAGCCAAAAGGGTTTGAACCCTACTCACCCAATCGGATCGGGTCCTCAAAATCCACATTGTGCAACATTTCTTCATAATAGTCATCATCATACTCGGGTTCTATAAAAGGGCCAAGAGCTTGCAGATTAGGTTGGGGAGGTACTTGTGAGGAGCTTGGAGCAACAGAATCTTGATGGTTGAGCAAGTACACACATCAATGCAGCCTTGGTGCAAATTCCTAACTCGTGACAATGTCTCGCAAAACAACTGGGAAGTTCTTGATAAACAAAATCAATCTTGTTGACACTCCTCCTATCATTAGGGGTAGTATTACCAAATTGAATGTCTAAGTAATATTAATTTCCGAGCCTAATTTTCATGGAGTCGTAACCATTGTAATCTTTGAATAGTGTCATCAAAAGAAATTAAAACTCCAAAATCTTGAGTCTTCTCTATGATGATATTAAGGATCCTAGTTTGCTCATGGTAGAGTTTGTGAAGTGTTAACTCAAATATTTCAGTAGTGATATCAAAGTAGTCAGTGAGAATCGTGAAGTTACATGGTTGAAACAAGAAGGTATCTCCATAAATCACCCTAGTTCCTTGCCTAAGAACATTAAACATCTCTTCACTAGATTCAAACTCAATCAAATAAAAGCCCTACCAAGCTTGCTCACGTAAAGTTCACCAAACAACTTCCATTTATATCTCAAAGCATTCCTTAAATGAAAAAGTTTTTGTTCATTTTTGTTAAAAACAACCAACCAATTGATGTTGCCATTGTCTAAACCAGAAGAGTAGCATTCAAAGCATGATTATTAAGAAAAACTTTGTATGAACATCTCTAGAGACACGGCTAGTATAGAGATACCAACATAAAAGGGGTACATAACGAGATACACAAAAGAAAAAAGGAGCAAGGGAACTAAGGGAGATGAACATGAGTGGGATGAAGGAAAAGAGATTAGTTTGAGTAGTATTTATAGGTGAATTGATCAAAGAGAACCTTGTTTTTTAAAACTAACATTAATTTAAAATTAATTTTGATTCTCGTGAAAAAAAAAGGATTCTCATAGAAAAACTTGGGGTCATTTATTTGTTGGATTGAAATTGGTTACAAAGAAGAAAATAGGTTGAAAATTACTGTTTAAATCCCCCTATTGCCATTTCACTTTCTTCATCTCCAAGGGTGAATTTAAAAATGGTTTGGAGAAGATGACAAGACCATTGAGGACGCATCGGTTTTCCTAAGAACTTGTAGCGGACCGTTGAATTGAATTGACAACTCATGATGAAATTTTCTTGGCAAAAGTACACAGAAACAACACTTTTGAGAATTTATCGAGATCCGAATAATTTGAGCCATCAAATCGAGAACAATCAAATTCTTGATTTTACAACTAGCAAAGAGAAGGATATCTCCATCAATAGACCACAACACCTCGAATTAGGTTAAAATCGATCACCAAGAAATTAGGTTAAAGGTAACATTCAACATCTAACGAACACTCCCAAAACTTTGAAGGACTATATCGGAAAGGGCCAGAGATATGGGTTTAATGGGTAGAAATTGGGAGAAACATGGAAGTTGATTTAGGAATTAGGGTTGCGTAATTAAGGAAATCGGTTGTTATGGACATATATGTATTATTTTATTTAGTATATATGCTTATTCTTATACAAATTTGTTATTTATCAGCAATCTAGTAGCATTGTTGAAAAAAACATTCATAATGTATACATTTTAGTGGGAAATATCACTAGTTTTATAACTTGTCAGTGTCCTAGTTTTTTGAGAATTGTCCGTGTCCGCATCGTGTCCACGTCAGTGCAACCAAGGTGGAAATCTACTTTCCTCACAACCACTGATTCATGTTCTCTTCTTTCTTTTTCTTTTCTTGCGATTCAAAAAATCAATCTATTTTTTCTTCTATATATATGATCGATTTTAGGAAATCTACTTTACTTAACTTGAGAGAATTGATCAAGGAACCCGACACCAATTCAACATATATAATCTTATAAGAAAGCGGTTAATAAATATGAAAATCAAACCGATTCTAACAATCACAATCTATCGCGCCATAAACGAAAATAAAATCATGAATTGGATACTCTTGATGAACCCATTCTTCTTAATTAGGTTTTATTCATGCATGATCTCAAAAACCGAAAATTACAAATGCACGTTTTGCGTTGAACGAACCTAATTGTCATATCATGTCCACATTGACCGATTCCATTAATATCGATCGATGTTCATACATATCGACTAATTTCTTTTGGTGTTTTTGTGGTTGAAAAATACCAAACGAAATCCATGGATGTGATTTGTCAACATCGAATCGGTCTGACAGGGGAAATTCACATTTTTCCGAGTTTTTATTTCTCATGTTGGACCGCGATCCAACGTCGATACCTACATCGACCATTATTTTATACGTAATTTTTGAAAATGACAAAGTGCAATCGTTTTATTCAATGTGCTTATGTCCACCAATTGTCATCTTGAGCAAAATTCATTAGTTGTGTGAATGTTTTTAGTCTTCTAATCGGTTTATGTGGACATATAATGTAGACCGATAGCGCTTGGTATGTGTCAATTTAAAAATCGGATTGTTATGGACATATCGTGTCCAGCTAGTATAACCTTAGAATTCTAAAGCTACTTGAACTTATTAGTTTCTCATTGTATTATGGTATATAATCGAAGGACATTAAGAAAGAAAAAGACCTCATAAAATAGATTAAAAACAACAACTTGATATTGGTTCTCATCCGAGAATAGGAACTTCTTGAAGTACGACCAAAATTTGGTTGCTAAACATCGTAGGGCATAAGGGAAAAAAACGCTCCCATCAATGATCCAAATAAAGAGGAGTAAGAAGCAAAAATAACCATACAATGAATAAACAAATAAAATAAACACGGAAAAAGAAAAAAGAAACTATTTTAGTACAGACTTTTTGAAGGATAAAGAAGATTTTATAACCACCTAATAAGGGGGGATTTAATGAAGAATTGTAATCTTAAGTTAAAATGTATACCATCTATTAAATTGATAAACCGGTAGCTAAGCATTAGAGTTAAAATGTCGGGTGGGACTAGAAAAATAATCAGCCTTAGAGAAATGAAAAACTAAAGAGTTCGAAAACATTTTAGGTATTCAACTAGCTAAATCGGTCAGAACAAATTAAGAGGCATTTGAAAGGAAAATTTATTTTGGAAGCTATAGAAGTTCAAAAATAGACTAAGAGTAAAATATAAAGGTATCTAAACTTAAAAAGAAACCATACTATAAGGCTTATAATACTATTTATGCATTGTATACATGCATACAATACCAAGAAATAAATATAAAGAAATACAAACACAGTGGGAGCAAGCAAGAAAGGTGGTAACCTTGACCAAACCTAGAAAACTAACCGAGAAACTAGCAACATACTATACATATATATATATGGACTATTTAACAACGAACTAAAATAAGAAATATCCACTCAGCCCTTTGAATGTGTCTTTCTTTGCCGTATTGGGCGTGTCTCAACAAGATAAGATGTTGGTGTTGTCATTAAGTGTTTGCAGTGGTGCAGAAAGTCCGGCTCAGTAACTGGGCGTCACCAATGAAAGATGAGTTGAGTGTGCGAGATGATGGAACTGTCCCGGTAGGGGCACAAATTTGTTGTTCCAAAGTGTCATGTTTAAACCTTTAGAAGGCTGAAAAACATTAATCCACCGATCATATTCTTCAGTGTGACCGGTCTTCAAGAATCCGGTGTTGATGAAGAACTAATACCTCGCACCGTGAAGATAGGTTTGTTGCTCGTGGTTGAGTCTCTTTATGGCTGGACTTGGAAATTTAAAATCCGATATTAGTTCTCGATTCCTCTATGTCGGATACAAGAAACAATCGAAGGACTAAAAGGTCGGTGCATTTTAAGGTTGAGATAGGAGGAGAGACTTGCTCGAGCTTGGAACTTCAATTATGCCATTTTCTTCAACTAACCAAGCTCGAGAAATTGTTTTGTTAGTCCGGGAGGATGTGTACGGCAAAAACCTTCTTTCGGGTAACCTTCCCCATCAAAGAATGAAATAACCCGACTTGTCTTGTTGTGAGGTATCAATGGAGCCAAAAGGGCTTGAACCCACTACCCAATCAGATCGGGGTCCTCAAAATCCACATTGTGCAACATTTCTTCATAATAGTCATCATCATACTCAAGTTCTATAAAAGGGCCAAGAGCTGGGCGAGATTAGGTTGGGGAGGTACTTATGGAGGAGCTTGAGAAACAGATCTTGATGGTTGAGCAAGTACACATCAATGCGATCTTGGTGCAAATGCCCTGCAGTCCGTGACAATGGTCATGAAAAACAATTTGGGAAGTTCTTGATAAAACAAATCAATCTTGTTGACACTCCTCCTATCATTAGGGGTGTAATAACAAAATCAATCATGTTGACACTCCTTATATCTTACAAGTCATTACAACTGGATCAAGCTATAGCTAGGTTGAGCAAGCACTAGGAACCACGATTTCACCCGTGTCGTCGCAAATCGCATGTGAAACCCAATCCGCAAGATATAAGGGTCCCACACGAGGTGAGATTCTCAAATTCGCACTTTTAATGGTTTGTGCGTTGGACTTTAAAATCCGCATTCACCCGCACCCGCATAAACCACAAGAAGAATGCTTTTCTTCATGATTGCAGCTGGGAAGGAAAGACAAGGATCTTTCAGGATTCAACACAAGTGCTGCACTCCAGGCAAGGTGGAAATATCGGTGAAGACTCTTGGATTTCATCAACACAAGTGCTGCACACTGCAAGAAGGGAAATATCGGTAAAGACTCTCTGATTTTATTTTCTGGACTCACAGGCACAACCGAACTATTCAACATTATTCAAACTTCAAGGGGAGCCACTTTGATATTCAAAATCCGACAGATTGTAAACGATGAGTGACTGAATATTTAAGCTATAAATAAAATCAACAAGTAGTTATTCTTCCAAATCAAGGAGCAAGTTAAGAAAAAATATGCATGATATTACTAAAACTAGATTTTTCCATTGATCAACATCAAAAGAGTTCTCATAACATAAACTCAAACATAGCTCAAGTAAAGACTCTTTGTCTTCTGCATTTCTACCTTCAAAGACTCAAACATAGGAAACTTAACAAAGTGGAGAAAAGTATATAAAAGCTAAAGACATGTTTTTTTTTTAAAAACTATAAATCCGCATTAACCACATCGGTCCGCATCACCCGGGATCCGCGGATGTCAAATTCATGGATAATTGGACCGGACACGGTTGGATTTTCCAAATCCGCACCGACGGATTGGACGCGGGTGATTTTAATCCGCATTCGTCCATCCGTTGCACACCCTACCCAGGGTGCCACCGTTTGGCATTTCTTGGCTTCGATGTTGGGCTTCAGATTTCAATTTGGGCCCAGTACACTTGCAATTACAACCGCCTTTTTAAGTCTCAGCTCCCCGAAATAAACCCTAAAATCACTTCTCTCCATTTCTAATCTGCGGCTGTGAAGAGAAAATCTCTCCTCTTGAATTTCTAGGGTTTCTTCATCATGGTAAGATCCTTGACGGTTTCATTTGATTTTTTGTTTGTTAATCTTTCGATTTTAATTCTCGATGATGATGGTGCTGATGGTTGATTATATTGTAGGTTCTTTCAAATGATATCGATCTACCGAATCCACCAGCTGAGTTGAGAAGAGGAGACACAAGCTCACCGTTTAGTTCAATCCCAAACTCCTTTTCATGGTACAATAATTTCATCATTAATCTCTAACCTTCATCATCTCTTTTCATACAAGATTTGAATCTTATACAAGTGTGTGTTTGTTTGAATCTTACAGGATGTTAAGTGCCAAGGATGCTTCATGAGCGTAAGTTCCTGCTTTTAACTTTCATATTCAGTTTCTTATGTTCTGATTTAGAAAATGAATTTCTGGAATCTTTGTATGTTTGTTGGTTTTGATGGCAGAACTACTGTATTCAGTCACTCACAAACAGTGGTTGTATGTGGAAATTGTCAAACTGTGTTGTGCCAACCAACTGGAGGTAAAGCTAGGCTTACAGAGGATGCTCATTCAGGAAGAAGGAGATTGATTATGTTGCTGAAATTTGCTCCAAATGCTGTGTTGGTAGAATGAATTTTGTTAAAAGAAATTTTACTTTTGTTTAGTTTTAGTTGAATGGAAGAAAAGGATTTTGAGATGAATTTAGGGATTTGGGTTTCACTAAATGTTGTTTCAGAACAGCATCCGTCTTTTGACATATATGATAGCACATGTAATCATCTTTTGCAGTAGTTTATATATAAAACTGGGTTCTCTAGTATCTTATTCACTGTCCTGTCTATTTTGCCTTGTTTAAATGATAGTGTAGTGTCATTTTGTTTGAAGTATGAAGAACTTCAATAGAATGGGCATTGTGGCTGTTGATGTGATAGTTTGTCAAACACGGTTGAGTGTATATCTAGTTGAATTCTATGTCTATATGATAAGTTGTTGCTGCCATGTTCTGTATTTAGCACATAGAAGATACACATGATGTTATTCTAAATTATTACACTAGTACTCTTGATAGGGGAATCTATGTTTGAATATTATCTAGTTAACTTGATAGTGCAAGTACAGCATTCCCGTTACGTGTCACAATGTAGTATATTAGTGTGTTCAGGTTCCTTACCTGTTGATATGCAATGACATCTGAAATCTGAACTTAGGCGGTTAGAGAACAAACTAAGCATTTGGATGCTTCTTTCTGTTCTATGTTGGCTTAGAATTGGTAACTTTTCTTTATTAGAGTAGAAATGCATCTCAACTAGAACTACACTGTATAAGCAGTCTTTAGGCAATGTCACCTTGTCATCCAAAAATAACCAGAGTATCTATAGCACAATGACCTGACTGATGTAGTTCTAATGAGTTTCCACTCACTAATATGTTGTTGCACGAAAAGAACATAGGATTTTTTTGCAATACGTAACTTTTAATTCTTCCAGTACTATGCATGCTTATTGTGAGCCTTTTCTTGCCTGTTAATTATGTGCCTAATGTTCTCAGTAGGCATTTCTAGCAGTATGCAGGAAGACTATATGTTTGTTCACTGCAATACAGTGAACGTCTTTATGAGGATACATTTTAAGTGGTTGCAGTTTTCAAAGTTGCATCCGCAGTAACCTTTCTTCGTTAGTCTCATGCTTCTCATGTGGAAGCATGAACATATTACATGACAGCTCATTTAACCCAATATAGAATGGCAACCTCTGTGATTAGGACTAATGGTAGTAATCTTGGCAAAATTCTTTAGAATGTTCATATCTTCTTGTCAGGATATTCTGAGGCACTAGAAAATTCTCAGTATTATTATTAGTAAGTAGTAACTGCATTTCTTTGTATTCTTGTGTTTGGCAGAAAAGACCAATTCTATTATTAGTAACTGCAGTGTGCCTTTTGGTCAAGTCTGAGTGTCCGACTGCAGGGTTTGCATTTGATTTCCATTTAGCTGTGCAGCTATTAGTATTATCCCGGCTTGCTAAAGCTTATTATGACTTGCTAAACCTTCTAGAGTGGCTGGTCTTTTTCGTCCATCAGCTCTCTGATCAACATATTTGCCTTCCGTTTCCATGAAAGTATTATCTAAGCAAAAACTCAAAATTCGGTGTCATGACCCAAATTTATTTACAACACGAACTACTCAAAACATTTCATATACCACCATTTGAAGTCGATCACAATCTTTCTTTGGGTCTCTTTCTTTCTGAAAAGACAAATCAACAACAAAGAGGTCACTTCAAAAAAGAGTGAAAAGAGGGTCATCAACCACTTCCATGCTGCCTTAGCCACTGATGCACGTTGGTTCTTCATCTTACTCGAATTCTCCTTGAGCTTAGCCTTTTGACTTTCTTTATCCTGCTCGAATCCTCCTTGGAGCTTGTTGGCCTGTTGCCACTTTATTCACATCTCTTCCACTCATCGTCTCGTGTGAATCCAAGCTTGAATCCGCCATCTCCCTCTTTGTCTATTAGAACCCTGATTTAGGCATATAAAAATCTTTAGGGCATACAGAAGTAAAGACAAAAGGAGTGTAAATAGCAAAATCAAGCCCCCTTAACAAATATTTTGGTAATGGCAAATCGCCCCTTTTTAAGTTAGTGTTAATACATAATGATTAGCTAAAATAGTTACGATTAGTGATTAATGATTAGTGATTAGTTTCATGATTATTTAGTCATTAATTTGTGTAGAAATAAAAATTTTGAGTAAGAAAAAAGAAAATTAGTGTTTTTAGAAGGAGAAGGAGAAAGTGAGAAAAATTTGTATAGATTATTTAGTTACCCTTGAGTTGTAGTCATTTAGAGGCTGGAGTCTGTGAATGTTCCAACATATCTTATGTTTAATCTCACTTTTGTAGGTTAAAATCATCAAAAGTTTGTGTTTTTCACTAAAGGTTCGACGAGCATCTGGATGAGCAGATTCGGCTAGGCTGAAAGTGTTGATTAAATATGAACCTACCTATGTAGACGAGTTGGCTTGGTTCGAATCGTCCTAACAAGCGAACCCTACTGCTAGGCTATGCTGGAAGAAAAAATGTTTAGGGTTGAAACTTATATTTAGAAATTACGTAGCGTCAGACTTGTTGGAAACACATTGTTCGGCTATTTGAATAAGTAGAATACAAGTAGAACTTTGATCATGTACATTTACTGAGTTAATAATTTTTGTATTGGTTGGCACATATTGTGAATATCGTAATAGCCTAAGACCTCGTAAATGTGCTAGGTTACGCACATATTATGATTATCGAATACTGCTAGAACCCTGTGCATCTCTTTACGCGACTAGGTTAGGCGAAATTTCATGAAATTTCAAGCCACATTCCATCATCACTTACGAAGCTTTTGTGAAGAGCAGTTCGGCTAAAAGCGCAACTTAATTTTAGTGAACCAACAACTATGCAAGTCATTTAATCGATGAAAAACAACAAATAGGAGATTGGGTTTGTAAAACTTACTTTATTATCCTCATTTAGGAGTTGGAGATGCGGTTGGTTCAGTCCGGTTCAATTGGTGGTTGATTTTCGGTTTCTACCTTTCATCTTCAATTGGTTCTTTTCTTCAATTGATGGATTAGAAAACGATTTGGTTTGCCTAGTCCCTGCTTTTCTTTATGCGAGTCATTATGCGATTGATTTAATAAACGATCAAATTTTCACGAATGGAAGCAATTAATCACGGTGATGAATTTTTTTAGCGGGGAGGGGAAGAGTTCGGCTAGAGGAGGAAGAAGAAGAGATGTTAAGGAAGCTGATTTTGATATTTTAGAAAAGCCCGATTTTAGATTTTTTGTATTAAGGGTATAGGTAATTGAGCTACCATAGGTTACCTCTTATAAGGTCACCCAAGATGGAATTGTTATCATTTTGTATGCCGGAAAAGTTTTATGTATGCCTAATATCATGGTTCGTCTATCCCAATAAGCCTCCTTCCTGGCCATTCTCTCAATGCTAATTCAATTTCCTCTCAAATGCTATTTCAATCTCAATGCATAATTCAAAATCTGATGATCTTGTTTTAGACTAAAATCTTATGTTTTTACTATAACGCCGTGAATTATCTTTGTACACGTAGCAATAGTTTTGAATTATCTTTGTACACGTAGCAATAGTTTTGAATTATCGTACACGTAGCAATAGTTTTGGATGTCATACGCTGTTCATTCTCTCAGGTGACACGGCCTTGGAATATGATCGTAATAACTGGCGGCCCTTGCCATTGCAGACTCCTACAACTCCACGAAAACCAGGATATATGTTGAGTTCCTACCATTTAAGCGACAGGAACATTGGGTCTTACGAGCTAAAGCTGTTGTATATATGGGAAGGACCGAGAATTGTGTGTCAAGAAAATCTGTTGTGTAAGTTTAAGGTTTCTAAACCCTAGAATAGAGCTTGATAATCTCTTAAATTAGGTGTGATGTAATATACATTCTCTTTACTAATACCTACTGGTTGCTATCCCATTCATGAAGCATAAAAATCAGCATTCAAGTCGGTTTCAGATGAATCTCACCGGAAGGCAGTGAAGTTGCAACCCCACAATCAAGTAAAACGGTGTATTGAATTCAAAACCGAGACATATTTTGTTGGCAATTCTTTGGAGGCTTTTTGGGGTAAAGATCATATATACAGTGAAGTGAATATATCCGTTCAATGTTGCTGATGCCAAGATGTCTAGTACTGTGCCATCCAGTGAGTTCCCAAGCTTTGTTGCAGAGGATTCAAGAAAGGATGTTTTTCAAGGGTCATGTAGTCTTTCTTTTCTCTTATTTTTTTCATTTTCTTTTCTCTATTGTGTAACTTGGGCTTCCTCAACTATGATGTATATAGCTATTGGGCGTGATATTTTTCCTTTTGCTGTCCAGCATGTGCAAAGGAGAAGGATTTGTCCCACATCTCAAAAAATGAAAAACTATACATGATATTTAGACCTCAAGATTTGAGAAATGAACGTCGAGCTCGGTCGCGAGCTTGTAACCCAAGTGGGGACATAAAGATGGTTGAACACTGGTCGGGTTTCACTCGGTAGGTGCTGGTGAGCACGCTATGTTGACTCGCCCGCTCCAAGTTGGAGTTGGTTGCATTGTCCGGCGTAGGTTGGGCTGTGTGACCACTATAGCGGAGGGCACCGCGTCAGGCTGATTCACAGAGCAAACGAACACCTCCCGCTCTTGACAGTGGAAGGATCACGAGTCGATGTGCCCCAGTTTCAACTCAGCCTGGTGAGCCGAGTCAGTTGAACAACCACCTTTTGGACTCTTTGTTTTTTTAGCACAATTCTGTATAGAGCAGCCGAAAATACTTCTATATGTGCTACACTAACATTTCATACATCACCATTCAAACAACCCATATCAACAACAAAGATAAGAGGTCAGTTTCCAAAAACAACAACAAAAAAGAGAGAAAAGAAAGAGGGTCCTCAATCAATTCCATGCTGCCTTAGCCACTGATGCACGGTGGTTCTTTATCTTGATCGAATCCTCTTTGAGCTTAGCCTTTTTGATCTCGATTTGTGATTTTATACTCGTGATTTCATTCTTCAAATTTTCAATTTCTTCCTCCCTTTCCAAGCCACGAGACTCGAGTGCTTTTTCCTCCTTGACTTTGGCATCCAGATCTCTAATATCTTCCCATTGCTTCTCATATTGTGTGGCCGTAATTTCCTTTGCATCTACTATCTCCCTTAACTTTGTAACATCGAAGCCAAAACTTTCGAATTCAGAAAGTTCTGATTTGTAATGTTTTGAAAGAACGCGAAATCGAAAAGGATGTTGTTTCACATCATTGACACCAATGGTTATCTTTCTAGCAAGAGAATAAAAACTCAAGTCAAAGACCTACTTTAAATTCCATCACGAGCCCCCTGTTTGTACTTCAAAAATGGATTGTAGTGGGGATTCTGTGGCATGACATGGAAAAGCCGATTTATTTCCGCCCTAGTAGTCTCAGACCAATGCCGCTGCGGATCTCGATCCGCATCATCTTTTGATGCTGCTACTGCTGTTCTCGCCGTAGAAACCTGATTCTGCGATGGACCTAGACATTTCTTAAGAATCTCCTTACTTTTGGTGGTGGTGGTGCTGCAGTACACAACTTTCTCTCTCTGTCTATCTACTCTCACTGCAGGGGTTTCATGTTTTAAAAGTTTTCATCAACAGAAACAATATGTATTATGTAGTCTTGGCTTTCTTGCAATGAATGTGCTTCTAGTGGTTGCTCCCCAAAATTTTGTCTATTCAGTCTTCTGAAACTAAACACGTGTCTACAACTTAAAAATTATCCTCCTAGCTGTCCTCTTTAGCTAGATTAAGTATTGATTTTGCGCATTTGTAAAGCATGCACAGCTTAACCAAATCTACAAGCAAAGTAATTACTTCTGTCGTCTGACTCGTCTGACTGGTCAAATAAATTCCCAACAGATATTGTAATTTAGGCCCTTTCTCTGCTAACTCAAGTTCCAAGGTAAACGTATAAGAACATGCCCCCGTCAAACAAAAGATTTGTCAGTAATTCGAATCAGTCGAGAGTGTCAGACCATCATAATTATTATTCTCTCGGATTTGTTAGGTATTGTAGCACAGTTTCAGAAGCACATAAGACATCCTTCTTGTAAATTCTAGAGATTACAGGTGTATTATTAGAGGGAGTGGACTACAGTAACATACTAACATATCAGAGAGCAAAGAATCAAAAGATAGAGACTAGAGAGGCTGAGAGAGATGGATTCTGGTTCTAAACGGAGAGAGGCGAATATAATGATTGAAGAAGCCAAATGCATGGTAACAAAGGAAGATTTTGAGTCTGCAAAAACAAAAATAGAAGAAGCCATCAAACTTTTTCCCTCAATCAGTTATGCCAAACAAATGATAACTGTTTGCAAGATTCTTCACTATTCTAAAAAGTATAAACCAGTCCAATCCCGTAAAGAAATCTGGCCTTATGTTCTCCAAATCCCGTCTTCATCCACAGAAACAGATATTAAATCTCGTTATAAAAAGCTCATGGAGGATTTGAAAATTTAAAACGAAGGTTCCCTAGTGTAAGATTTGCTGTTAAAGCTCTACGCAATGCTATGCCTATATGGGGTCCCCGATGAATCAAGCAGCAGCTCCGGTGGGAAGCGGAAGTTCGTGCTTTCAGATGACAGTGATGAGGATGCTTCGATGATGATGCTTCCGATGATGATGAAGATCTAATTTCTTGTCGGTCCCATGAATTCAAAAAGGCTGCTTTAGAGAAGACATTCTTAAATCTTTAGGCCACATAGGATTTATTTATCCTTCTCCAACGTTACACCAACATCCTCAAACTCATCCTCTAGTTTTAGAGGTTCTTTTAGAGGATGTAAACATCCTAGTCACCAATATCTTCAACAAATGGATCAAAAATAGGGTTTAAAAGTTCCCAAGTGTTGCTAAAATTATGGAAAAATTAGACTTTAGGAGAAATGAAAATCGTTGAGATGCTCTTAGTGTTTGCAAAATGCATTATCAGCCACTTCCAAAATATTTTAGTGTTACACAAGAAATGAAATCAGGGTTTGATGTGGTTTTTGTAAACTCAAAAAATCCAGAAATTAGGTGATACTCCTGAGTTTCTAACTCACGAGGAAGAGATTAGGGAAGAATTAGGTAGCCTTGAAGAAATGGGTTATGATGTCAAAAAGGTGAAGGACAGATTTAATTTGTTGGTGACACTCGCTAAAGAAGATCAAGCTATAGACAAACAGCTCGACGCTCAAACCGGTGATGAAATGGTGCAACTGCAAAGGATTCAGTCTCGAATTTCTGAGTTAGAGAAAGGTAATGAATCGTCAAAAGCTCACCATATCACTCTCAAATCAGAAATTGTTGCTCTCAAGTCTAAGCTGGATAAACAGGGAAATTGGAATGACAAATGGACAAAATTCAATTCCATTGGAATGGAATTATGGAAATGATGGAGTTTAACTAAAGTGCAAGAAGGTAGCATCTAGATGTTTGTTTTAAGTTTTTTGATCATGATGCATGAAACTGTTTTGTAGGGTTTCAAGACTTCCAACATGTCTGCATGGCAAGTTTCAGAGTTTACTTATTCACTTGTCTACTTTTGGCAAATGCTTGGGTCAAACTGTTTTATTTTCTGTGCCATTCCATGTTTAATGTGATACTTATTTTTGTGGTAAATTAGAGTATTTGTACAAGTATTGATAGTTTAGCTATGGTCGATCAGTTGCATTCTTTTGTTTTCTCGGTGTTATATGTTTTCAGGTGTTAATTACATTCTTTGTGACTTGCACTTGAGTGGAAAATTTAACTTCTTAATTCACCGCCGGGCTCTGTCATCCGACTGGGCAGCAGTCGTACGGGCCTAGCTTAAAGTATGCGGAGCTGAAGTCATTGTTTCACTTGTTCACTCAAGTGTTTTAATTAACTTTTCTTTTGAGGGAACATTATTCCGGGAGCAATTCTACAAGTGTATAGTCAATTCTGTATAGTTTCTTACAAGCTGAGCGCAATGTTGTATTGCAGCGGCATTAGAAGTGAAGAGACACCTGCTGTTTTAATGATAACTCAACAACAAAGAAGAATTCTCCGGAGGATAGAATTATTCATAATTTGAAGTTAACCCACATCCGAAATTTAAAACCATTATTCCTTGGTTCCTTATACCCAAATTCTGTTATTTTGGCAGTACCTGTAGTAGTTTGAGTATTATTACATTGTCACGCCTAAGAAGAAGCAAAAGATGAAAATTGGGATGTATTTTTGCCCTCCCCTAGCTGGTAGTTTTGCGAAAATTCCAACCAACGGGGCAGTATTATACGTACATGTTTCAGTTTGTGCGTAATTTCCATGATGATCGTTGAAATTGTCATTGATATCTGGTCCGCCAACTAGAGCCCCGATTACTTTGTTTGGGTTCGGTTTATTTCTACTGTACCAATCGTCATACCCTTGTGTACAACCAATGAACCCTTTGCTTCTTTTATATGTAACAATGGATGCACTCTATGGTGCACCCTTTTAGGGTATTTGTATCCATAACCCACTAAGTAACTTATACCCATTGATTAGCACCCAAAATGTAATCGACTTGAGATTTTGCAAATGTCAATAGTTCTTGGTGTTTTACCATTTTCCCATTGCAGTTAAGCTTTTGATTTGCGTTTTAAGATAATCTGAGTACACGGTTAGAAGGAAAGCCGATGTGGATACATACTGCATATTGTTCCATTTTCGGATAAATAAAAGCCCTCCCTGGTGTTAGCTCCACGTTGCTATTATTGTTTCTGCAAGACACGAGCATAGATAATGCTCGGCTTTGGAACGATACTGCTCGAGAATGGTTTGAGTATGATATTCATGATTTCCATCCATCAACAACTGCAACACAAATAGAGTTTACTCTCTTTAGAAGCAAAACGAAGTCACAACCTTTTTCGGGCGTATATTGAGTTGAAAACATGCATAAACAGTGTAACTAAATTATTGATAGTGTTACCTTGGAAGCAAGAATTTGAATACCAGCATACTTGACATCCCAACTGAATTCAGTAATGGCCCATCCAGTGCCACCAAATTCATGAGAATTATTGATAATGTACTTGAAGTAATCCGAATTATCGGTGGCTTTGTACAACCACAAAGCTCCCCCACAACAATTCATCTTTATAACTACTCACTGATGGATAATATCTTTTCACCACTTCTAAACTTCTATCATATGCTCCTCTATACTTATCTCCGAACTCGAACAACTGAGAGAAAAAAATGAACAAAATAATGAACAAAAATTATATACAAGAAATATCAGAGTTTAATAATAGTAAAGAAAAACCATATTTACTTGTTGAGCATGATGTAAGAGTAAGTGAGAGTAATGTGGGTTGGACTTCCTAAACACCATAGAAGCTGCTGCCAATGCCGCTGCAGTCTCTCCAGCAAGATCCGATCCCGGGTTATTTTCATCGATTTTATAAGCTTGCCTAGATGTTGTCATGTCTTCCGGTCGTTGCCAACAATAATGATCGGTGTCACCATCTCCAACCTATATAAACATCAATCAAACTTTTGAACTTTTTGTAATAATTAACTATTCATGATTCTACGTGCTAAATTACCTCGGCCCAAAACACATTTGGGGAAGTATGAGCTTTGATGAAATAATCTGTTCCCCATTTAACAGCTTCGAGTACGTGTTCATATTCACCCGACGTAGCAATTTGCTCGCCATACTCGATTACACTCCATGAAAGCATTGTTACAGTGAAAGCCATTGGTAAACCAAATTTAACATTATCACCAGCATCATAATAACCTCCAACTAAATCAACCTATAATCATCAAAAATAGTGATCAAATTAAGGAAATCCACAACTTAAATGTTAAGTGTGTATTACATTTAAAGCATCCTTATTATAATGGCAATGAAGTTACTTTCACCCTGTTCCAATCCATCAGTAAGTCCAGAATACCTCTCCAGCGTACCCGTTGATTATACGGCAATCGACCAGATCGTTGTGCCTCGAAATAGAGAACACTCTTCTTCAAAGCATCCTTGTAATCAAATGCATTTGATAGAAAAGAGAATGAAAGAAGTAAAACCAAAGAAACCCATGGTTTTGTTGAACTAATTATTAGACAGCTGCTGCATTGGGTTTTTTCTACCATTTTCTCCTTTACAATCCTCCCTTGAAACAACTTTTAACAGTTCAACAAGGGAAGGAATATGGTTATTTCTTCTATCCTTTTCTTATTCTGTGCATATGGTATGAATCTCTCGAAGTTTCTTATATAGAATCTCTATTTTCAGTTCTAATAGTTCTCTAATTAAGGAGACGAAACAAGGTATTAGTAGTGTCTTAATGTTTTTACATGCTTAAACAATCCCTACACATTAGGGAATTAAATATCTTATTAACTTTTTCATTCTAATTAATTATTCATGATATGCTACTAACTTTGGAGTTTTTAATGAAGGGAGGATCTGAATCTGACTGGATATTCAATGTCACCTGCCCATTATATATATTAGGCCGTTCAATCATGTTTTTTCTCTTCTTCTTTTGGCCATGTTAAGCGAAACAGGTTTTACATCAGAAGCATGTACGTACTTTCGCGTTGAGTTACTGATTGCTCTTCTATGGTTCTTACTTCTTTCCACTCGAACATGATCTCCTTCCTATGCTGATGTATTTTTGCACAACATGCAAAAAGGAAGAAGAAAAAAAAAACATGGTTCAATGGCCTGTTATATGTATATTGTATAATGGGAAGGTGACGTTGAAGTAAAAAAAAAAAAAGCGTGCTTAAGGGAATAAACTACTACACGCTTTCATAATCCTACCACTTACGAGAGGGATTTGTTGAAGATTAGTGTGTCTAAATTGATTTTTATTTATGTCATAAATGAAACGGAAAATGGGTCATTTGTCCAAAAAAAAATTAAAACACGGTTCAAATGGATGAGTAAAAAATTTTATGGGTGAAATGGACAAAAAAAAATAGCAAGGATGAAACTGGATTCATCCTGGCTTATAATTAAAAAATAGCAAAGGATTTAAATGACAAGATCATTATTGTAAATAAAAATAAGAAAAATATTTGAAAATGGACGGGATGAAACCGGTTACATCCCGCCTATTTTTAAATTTTTGTCCATTTAAACAAGATTCAACTCGGGCGGAGCTGAGAGATCGTCCTTTTCTGTTCTGTTGGACCTTAAAACCTTTGGAAATTTTGATTTCGTCTTTAACCAATTTTGTGTAAACGAAAACGTGAATCATAATCAAGTTATCTTATATATATGGCTAACGCGCTCTAGCAACAATCCCACCACCAGGGACTCCAACTATTGGAGGGCACTTAGCTCTCTAAATAATTTTGTTTTTAACCTAAAAACAAAAACAAAAACAAAAGCTCAGTTTTATTTAATAGGTGGCATTAGTTGATACAACCATGTGAAGTGCATGTTATCTAGTTTATCACATTAATAGAAAGACTTGATTAAACTAAACTGGTGATTCTGTGATCGATGGACAAACATTCCTGCGGTCCACTTCGGACTAGTCTTTTACCCACTCTCGACCGGTTACGATCGATCAATAACTTACATGTATCTCACATTCCCTTGCATTAATTTGTCAACTGTCTTTTCTAATGGTACTCTAATCGTCAGATGATGACACTTTTCACCTGATCCCTTTGAACTCTAATATTGTTTCACTGGGACGGTGTTGTATAGCTGAAATGCTGAAGTGATGTTGTATATTTGATATCCGTTTTTTTTTTTTTTTTTTTTTTTTTTGAGTAGTCTCGGCCATCTGTGAACCTGAGCTAAAAAATTTAAAACACGCATCATAATGACAGAGTTTCAAATAAACTAGTAGACATGGATTGATGGGCACCTTTCTCAATGCCAAGATAAATGGATCATTCTTCGAGAGGGTAGGTGCTACTCTAGTCTAGGGATCAGCCTGAGAAGATCTAGCCAGGAGGTTACGTAAGATGAATTGACAGCCAAACTACTGCCATCCATGAAAAGTCTGGATGTTTATTCCTTCATGACCATAAATGTCTCTGCAATCTGCATGAATCAAATGAGTATAGTTACTTACTCCAACATAACAAAAAAAAAAAAAAAACATTTAATTCCCTTTTTATAAAATTTTGAAATGAAGCGTTTACCACCAGCCTCTCTGCAACTAATAACTTTACACTTCTGACAAATGCAGCAGATTGCTGATAAGAAAAAAGCGCCAGGTCTTACAAATAGGAGTTTAAATTGTGTCTGAGAATACTACCTCTGGTCGTGCAGACCTCCTTAATAACTCTGGGGCAACTGAAAATTTTGAAAGGAAATGGTGGCAGTTGTGTAGTTCTTGCCCTTAAATCATTAATGCTCCCATGTTACCTGTCACATGGGTAACCAGTTATATTTTTGCACACAAGTAGTAGTATCCGTGTATACAAAAATGCATTCCGAACAAGTTATGCAGCCACTTCCGGACCCAATAATTAGACTTTAGTATCAAAGGCATTTGACGTGTCCACCAGAATCTTGACAAAATTGTCAAAGTTGTTGTGTAAATCACAAGGTTACAATGGGATATTTTGGGTTTTGGTACATATTTGGAGTTACAAAGTTGGCTGCGGGCCATGCGACAAATTTCGGATTGCCATGGCAGATTTTGCATCAAAGTATCTGATTTCAAGTCAGGGGTTAGATTTTGCGTACTACTCAATTATGAATTCTTGGTCACACAGATTTCGGAGGTCATGATGCAGATTTTCAATCATAAGGGGAACTTTTGGCTTACGAAGCACAGTTTGAGCCACATGCTGAGTTCAAAAATTTGGTATACGGCGCAAGTGTATTAATAAGCAAAAGTTCTTCATTAACAAGAAACCAGAATTGAAGGAAAAAAGAATCGGCATTCAAATTCCCAAGGCCCTTATTAAGGCTCATACCAAACGGTTCGGATTTATTGATGGAGGAGGCTCAAAGCCTTACTTTCCGGAGTTGCATCTAATTCACTCTTGAAGGAGAGCAATTATGCACAAATTCCGTTGCGGCAAGAAGGAAAGCAATTAAAATTTTAACTTATCGATTTGGTAGGGGTGCCCATTTTATGCATATTATTAACTCATGGTTGGAGTTACTAGAAACTGAGTGGTTTATGAGGAAGTTCAAATCTAATTTGGTGATTTACTTAACTGTATGAATTTCAGTGTTTGAGTTTGTGGGGAAGTTCTTTCAACAGAATCTCAAATGAAACTGAGTTGGTTCTAAGTATACTCAGTGCATCTAAGTTGCCAATTGGTGTTGTCAGGGCACAGTCGCTTTGTTTCTGAGAATAAGTTACAGTTAGTTGAATTCACTGGAAATTGCAGAGTTGGAGGAGGTAATCATATTGTATCCATAAAATGTATAAATCCCAAATCTAAAGCACAACTTGAGAAAACTAGCCCTTGGTGTATAAAAGCAGCATTTAGATAAACGCCCAAGACCTAAGACATCTATTGCAGACACTTGGTGTCATATTCGGTGTACATTGAACTATTCCATAACATTTTTAAATCCTATGTAATTGGTTGAACCAGTAGCTAATAGAACTATTGGTAACGACTTCAATCACTAAATAATCTAGTAATCCATTTGCTGTTCAAAAATGGAGCTGGGTTTCTGAGGCTAGCTAATAAAATCAACATACGGTTTTTCATTCAACATTGAGAAGTAGTACTGATCTGAATACCTTTAGACACATCCATTGTATAGCATAATGGCTTTCGGATTTGGACAACCCAGTACTAGTATCCTTCATCAGTTGCAAGTTGAACTGGCAGCAGTTAAACATACAGAATGTCGCCTGAACTGGCATAAGGTTTAGCTGAGCCATAAAGACTCGTAAAGATTTCATTTTAAAAAATTGTTGGGTTCCTCTTTATAAAAGAGAAACCCTCCAAAAATAGGCGTATGCCGCTTATAAACGGCAAGCACACGGTATTCTTTAGTAAAAGGCGAAAGAATAGTTCGCTTTTGTGCTTACCGCACGGCTGCGTGATTCATTTGGAAGAGTCGAGTGCTTATTTTATACAGAGCATTTTGAATAGGGTTATGCTTCCTGGTGCATGTGGGACTAATCATCATTCACTTCAACCGAGATTTAAAGACTGTAGTTACAGAGGTACCATTGCAAAAACTTTTGATTATCAATTTTAAAGCCATGCCTTAGAAATGAGAAGTTTTGTTTTAAAATTTGTTGGGTTCCTAAACTCTCCAAAAATAGGCGTATGGCTTATAATCAGCACACGGTATTCTAATGAGGAAGAATAATTCATTTGTGCTTAACAGGCGTATGTCCGTTTGTACAGACCCATTTTGAGCAGAACTCTCCATGTTTATTTTGGCCTTGCTAACTAAAAGGAGTAATGAGCTTCAAAGTTCCTAGAATGTGCTCATTTTGCTTCTAAAAAGGTGATGGTGAAGGAAAGGTTACCTTCCTAATGATTCAGCACTGGAATAGTTCAATTCTAGAACCTAAAAAAAAAAAGACTCAAGATGAGTATCATAAGATTTTATTCCATCACTGTTTTATATGACCAAATCACTTTGATTCCACCACCGTTTCCACCTTGCTTGTCTCTTCCTCACCATAGAGTCAGAAATTCTAGCAAATCAAGTAGCTTTCTTTGCAAGTCTGTAATTGGTTTTTGTCAGTAAATCAATGAAATTCCCAATATTGGGAAGCTGAAACATTCAGCACCAGTGGTCTAGTGGTAGAATTGTACATGTTCTCTTTTAGAAGGATCAATGGAAGCTGGAAGCAATTATCTGCAGTCTACTGAAGTTCTTCAAAATAGCTGAGCACAAAGTTGTATTGCATCAGCTTTGTGGGAACAATAGATGAAAGGTTAAACAGATGAATTTGAAGAGAACCCCATGGAAGCCACTTTGATGATAAGTAGCTTGCTGTGAGCCTAACTGTAACCTAGTCCGTCAAGTTAAAAATGAAGCTAAGCATCATAGAACTTGTTTAGTTTCCAATTTGGTTTATTTATGCCCAAAAGTTAAGTTTATCATTTGGTAGGGGCACGCCAAGCCTACTGAGATGAGAACTTCTATGAAATAAATTCAGGCCTTTGCAATGCACGCCAGGCCTCCTGTGATGAGAACTCTCCCATGAAAAAAAAAATGATTATATCCAACTTCTCTTTTTGTACCGTCTTGTTTCAATTCCTCTGCTTTAACCGGTGCCAAAGCTGGGTTTTCTTGGGACAGTTAGGAGTTCAATTTACATAGTTTATGTGCCACTATCAATTCCTTCATTGCCCCAAGCGCAAAACAACCAGTTATGCAAAAGATTAAAAGCTTTCTATAAAAATTTGGTGGGAATTTGTTACTAGTGATTGTAAAACATTGAAGCATTCAACTAATCAAATAATCCCAACTAATCAAATAATCCCAAATTCAAATCCCAAATTCAAGTAGGAGGTAATAAAGTCCATATAGAAAGTATCGCAAAAGCTTAGTAAGGTGTGTCACTTTGAGTGCCAAAGACGGCCTAGCCACCATCAAGCTGCTGCAAAAGTTTGGGATCTCCCCATGCAGTAAAAAATTAATTTAATATCGTTTAATAGCCGATGGCTCACATATCGTATATTAAACCGATAAGAACAGATACTACACTTGATCTTGGCCAAAGCGCTCGAGAAAGGTATGGTGCTGCACATACTAAGCTTCTTTATTTATATTGTCTTGGTTCCATACCTCTGCTCTGGACTAGTCCATGTGGGACAAATTTCTAAAGTTCACTGCGTTAGATGAGTTGAGTTTACTTGGACAAATTTGAATTCATGGATTGCCTTGGGACCGATAAGTCCAGTTTAAAACTTTAAAGTAGAATTGGCTTGATAACTGGACCATCTAGGAGATTATATTACCACATATCGTAGCACAGTACTTTTCTTTTGTTTATTCTTCCAAAATGAGTTTTACATCCATCCACAGAGAGAATCAGGGTTTTCTCCCATGAAACCATGAAGGAATTGCTTCGATGAATGGAAACTTCAACTACAAATTGGGATATTCGATGGGATAAAGCATTCACCAATTGCTTCGTGAAATTAGATGCTGAGGTTGCATAAGATTATGAACCTTATTACATCGACACTTTCTTATTATCAACCTCAAGATAGTCTACAATATGGATAAGATACGTTTTGTTGGTTGGGGAAAGCAAGAGATTGTTTCTTGTAATTCGATGGCGATGAGGATAGAAAATTAGCCAATTTGAGCAGAAACGATGCTTCCTTTTGCTGATTTTTGAGAGTTCATTAACATAAGGCTTTGATAAATAGTCATATAGACTAAAGATAGATGCTGAAATCTTCGGAGAATCTGTTCGGGATACTCTCTTTTAACATTTTTCTTTAACTAGAAAGTGAAATTGATTTTGATAGGACTTGCGGTTGTTGCTGCATGAGCTCAGTTCTTGTGGCTGAAACCTGTTTATTTAGGTTGAGATTGTGCTGAAAGGACCATAAAAACAATGAAAATGTGTACACCTGAAATGAAAAGCTGGGAATTAGACAGACTTCTTCTGCAATGCCAAGTGTCAAGTTTGCAAATCAAAATGTAAGTTTGAGTGTGTTTTTTATTAACCAAGGCGTACAATGTGATCCCAAAGATATCGTATACTTAGCGCCAACTGACCATTCAATTCAATGATTGTCTGGCGCTGTCTATCGCCTCCCCTTGCCTCAAGTGACTTGGAAACAGCGCTAGGATGGGAAAACAGAAAACTTCTTACAAAACTGGGATGTTTATGTCTTTTAGGTGTCTGAATCACAAACTTAACTAGTCAGGAATCAGAGGAAAGGAATAGTTAACTATAAGAAAATCATTCCCAAGTTTCTTTATTCAACGACTACTGGCCAAGTTAGTGATGAAACTACAAAATAGATATAGATAAATGAGTTTTAATGTTTGCTGTAATGTATTTGTTTTGTATCCAGTTATTACTAGGACATGACTGGCAGATGCTCAGTCACCTGTTTGGTAAATGATTGCTTTGGTTGTGCCAGACCGTAAGATCAGCTGGGAGATGAGATTAAAGCTAACATGAACAATCGAAGGACTTTTTCCTTGCTAAAGACAGCCTAGCCACAATTAAGCTTACGGCTAAGCCTTCTACAGGGTTGCCAGGCCTTTGTAACACAAAAGGGACACGTGAGAACCCCAGCAGCAAGCTGCCATGATGGGAACTTGACCATTGATTCTGGAAGGGAGATAAAATTTGGTTTCAAGTATTGCTAGGGCTTTACCCTTGATTAGAGGGAGCCCTTCCAGAAATTCTTAGGCTGGCCCTGAGAGGAGACCCAAGGCCGAAGAGGGGTTTGGAAATAGTTTTCAACCAGCGTTGACGCGCCTCGGTTATTACCTCATTAGCTGCACGTCATTTGCCCCAAGCGCAAAAGATGAGTTTTGACGACTGCATCAACTTCTTTTATAGCTTCATTTTCACATCTTTGCTCTGGTTCGAACAGTGTGGGACTAATTTGTTGCTTTCAGGCCTAGCTAAATGAAACACCAACCAAATGAACATAGCTGGTCGAGTTCCCAGAATTGGCGAGGATCAGGTTCTCCCGAAAGTTTCCTTTACCCCAACAATCAAAGAATAACTTTCAGGCTCATTTTTTCTTGCAATTCTTCACAGAAACAGAAGATCGTGTTGAGTTAGTCATGTTTTCTTTCTGGCTTCTCTCTTCGTTTTCAAAGATAAACGTTCCTATCACTGGTTAAGCCACCGAGTATTTATTGATTCATTCCTTCAATTGAAGTCATTTTCGTCCAAACCCAAAGAGGCGAAGCATGAATAACTGCTGCTCGGATGTCCATGTAATGAGTTTTGAAATTGGTGTCGGTGCCTCTAAAGATTTGAATGCAGCTCTGACAACGGAAAAGTCTGACAGACAACCTAGATGATATGCTTTAAACCGCCTTCTTCCTGCATCATCAATTACATGTTTCGAGACATCCACCACAGATACGCTCATATATTTTCACGAACCATGCATATGAGCTTCCCCTTGTTTAAAGGTAAATATTCATAGCAGGAAAAAGTTCACACTGCAAATGCAACTCTTCGGAGCAGTCAATGTAGTTGGATACCCAGGAATCAGTGGCTGCATCATACAGGTCTAGCTTGCACCCATCCTCGCAACTTCTCATGTACAGATTTCCATACATGGTAATGGTTGTCTCCCCTTGGTGCAACCATTCCATCATCAATTTCAAACCATTCGTTTGTTTTGGGGTGGTAAACTTGATTCCTGCCACGTTTAGGCCCCAAAGTTCCTCTTCACGTACCACATTCCGTTATATACATAGCTTCCTACGGGTGCCAACCACCTCGTTATATCTGCAAGACTGCAACCAAGGACCAGCAGTGTGCACACGAAAAATCCCAAATTCAATAGTCCAAATAAATGTTTTGACAGTTATAAGGTGATCCTGACAAGCTTTAAGCTCCATAAATTTTTCAGTTACCATGTGCAAATTAGCCAGAAGTTCTAACGAAGAGATTGAACTGGTTTTATGCCTTTACATTGAGTTACTGGCTAGGAAATGAATTCAACTGACATTACTAATTTTAATCTAACAATTTGAGACTAATTTATGATAATTTATGCTCCAAGCTTGTCTGCTTCTGGGTGTCTGTGAAAATTCCAAAGTGAAAACTAAATCGAGGTTTTCATGGTTAAGTTTGTGATTAATGCAAAATCAAGTCTAGCAATTTTAGGAGTAATAATCTAACAGGCTAAGAGTTACCTTGGAGTGTCGAGAACAAGATGTTCCCATGGCCATGACATGAGCAAGAAATAATATCCTCCTCTGGGAACTAGCCAAGAGATTAAGATATATTGTTTAGTGCAGAAATCAATTTTGCAGCGTAAAAAGTAGCAACGTTCAGCACCAGTGGTCTAGTGGTAGAATAGTACCCTGCCACGGTACAGACCCGGGTTCGATTCCCGGCTGGTGCATCCTCTTTTTTTTACTTTTCTTTTCTCGCGATGTGGCCTCTCTTTTTTTGACTTTTCTTTTATGCAATGTGGTCGATTTCCACTGCAGGAAGGAGATAAAACCAACTTTTACTGTGTGAACTAGTCAAGTAAGCACATGATATGATGAGGTTGAAATTTTGTTCCTCCATCCTTTACAACTGGTCAAGTAAAGCATCAAGGGAAGCTCCTTAAAATGTATTGCAGTTGCTTTAGGGCCAATGGATGAAGGTTGAAACAGATGAACATAGTCATAAGCCCAGTAGAAACCAATGTGATGGGAACCTCTAGCTTGCCGTGAGTTTAAATGTTTGTTGTCAAAATTGAGTCCGTAATGCTGATGTTTTAGCTAGGTTGAAAATTTGTTCCCCCATCCTTTATGGATGATTTGAATCAGTAGAGGAGAAGTCATGCCTTATAAATCTAAATTTATGTATTGAA
>JAJJWW010006005.1:0-106601 GCA_023531295.1 Papaver armeniacum
AAGGAGTTGGTTGGACTTTTGTAATTTGCGAGAACAAAGAATACTAGAGTTACTTAGAAACCACTAAAATCATAAAAGAAGCAGCATTCGAAAGAAGCTACAAATACTAAGTTAAGGTAGTCAGCTTGGTGCGACTACCCCATCCCGAGGGAAAGGTAATATTGAGGCAGGCAAGACCACTACTTCTCATAACCTCCAATTGTTTATCAAAATCATCACCTATCGCTTTTAAGACGGTGCCTAATCTTATTCTCATCTTTAGTAAGAGGGCATGTTTCTTCTTCAAGATATCATGTGACTTTCAACCGAGTATGTTTTTTCGCGAAGATTCTTCATTTCGACAGTCATTTCCTTTTCTATTTATAATCTTTATCATTTTCTATATGGAAACTCTCTTCTTATATCTTTGTCATATTGATTTCTTAGAGCCCCGAAGAGATTCCTCTTGCTCAGTATAGGTTCGTCGAAGAGCGATGTATTGTTGGGTGTTATTCGTTTTCGCCTTCAAAAGAGATTGATTCTCTCCCATGAGGGTGCGGTTTTTCTCTGATAAAGTTTGTTTACTTAAGTCAATGTCATATAAAAGCCGTAAATATGGGATATTTGGGAATCTGTGAGAGTCGGCAGTACTAAGGCCATGATTTTCATTCTTCAAATTATCAACTTGGTCAACTAAATATGAGCGATCACTAAGCAATTGATTCAACTGATGCTGCAACTCTTTATTCTCACTTTAAGCATCCTCATTTGAATATCGGGTGCCTTTCCATGACTCGCTTTTGGTTTAAATCTAAATATTCGCACAAGCAGGGGCAAAAGGGAAAAAGAACATGCGAATAAATACATGCAAAACTTAAGGAGGAGCGAGATAAGGTAAAATCCCAAGACTAATAAGAGAATGAAGAGAATACCTCTAACCTCTTGGTTCTTGGTGCAATTTTCTCCCAAGAGTTCACCGACATGCACATCAGCTTTCAATTTGGGATTCGCCGAGTAAGCTCGAATGAGGGAACTAGACTCGAAAATCCTTCAGCCTGGATAAAGCGTCGCGAGATTCGCTAATCGAGGACCATCCGAGCGAAGATCTCACTCCAAGTAGACTTATCCTGGAGCAGGTCTTCAAAAGCTTAACAAAGAGACTTCGCACAAACGTTTGTTAGGACTGGTCATTGGAAGATGGCGCGAGGGAAATGCGATATCGAGGACAGGATTTACTCCCAAGTTCCTTGCATCGTAGAACATACCTCATGAGCCGAAAATTTCGCTCGAGGGAATAGTTGTGCGAAGAAGAGGAAGTGGTGACAGGTGCTCATGGAGGGAAATATCGGTGCAAAGATCGAACATAAAGAGACGAGTAATCCTGAGATGTGGGATAACCAAAGAGGTGGAAACAGGGATATCTAACATAGATGCAACAACTTCTTCAAAAGAAGAAGTGATGGCCTCGAGTCATCGAAGTTAGGTCGAGTGGAGCCGAGATCCTTTACATTAAGAGAAGAAATATGTAAAGAAGCTAAAAGCATAAGGTCCTTGTAGGGATTTTCAGCAAAAAGAAAGGAATGATGAACATGCGATATTGTTCGCTAAAGAAGAAATAATAGATGATGAAGGGGTGGTAACACTCGCTTGATCGGTAGTAGAGGCATTCGCCCGAGCAGAGGAGCGATCACACGAGAAGGCCCCCTCTTTGTGTAGATTTCTTCCCGAAACTTCGGGAAAAGCCATGCGGGTATCGATCTGGAGGATGTTTGCTCATCTTAGGCTGGCTCTAACCATAGTCCAAGATTCAATCTTCTGCTGATCCACGTCACCCAAAAACACGCCTGGCGTAATGGGGATCCAAGTTTCTAGCTGATACGCGTTTGAACTGCGCTACACGCGTTTCAAAACCGCTTCATTGTAAATCAAGACGATTTCTAACCGTGTATTGACCTTGTTGATTGGTCAATACGCTGATTCAAAATGCGTTTCATGTAAACCCCTAAATCATCCAGAAGTCACCCCTTCCTTCTGCTATCTTCTTTATTTTTCTCTCATCTTCTTAAAAAAAATCCGTAGAACATGATTTGCCATGGTTGATTAAAGCCGATTTTGTGTTTAAGGATCGGCAATCTTACAAGGGTTTTGTTGTAGAAGACGTGGGGAAACTATTGGTGGTCTTTTTATACGATTTGATCAACATTTCCACACAAGGTAAGTAATATTTTTTTTTTGTGATTTAACTTATAATGGTGTGATTTAGAAGCTATTGAATGAATCATGTTGAATAGGTTGATTGAGCAGTAGGATAATTGTTGATTTAATTTGAAAAAATTTAAATGTGAACTTAGGGTTTATGGTATTTGGGGTTAATTTAGTTGAAACAAAATTTCATGATTTATTCATAAATTGATTGATTGATTTAATTTTGTTTATGCTTGGTAGAATGTATTTTAAATTTCTTATTTGATAAGCATGTTAACAATTTTGGTTTGATCCTTGGACATATAGTTTGAGGATTAACTCATGTAGTGTTTTTAGTTGATGTTGAGATTGATTGAGTTAGGGTGTATCATACATCTTGTTAATATGATTTTGTTTGAGGTTTTCATTAGAGCATTTTGCAATGAGTTTATGAATTAAGTCATGTATTCTTTTGAGCTAATGTTTATAAGATTGAAGGGGTGGAATTGATGTTGTTAGTATCATTTTGATGGAGATTTTCATATGAGCATTGTGCATACCTCAATGTGAGGTGAATTTGATTGTGGGAATTCATAAATTGATTGTGCATAGATTAATATGTGTGGATGATTGTTTGTTATTCACGTGTTCATTGTGCTTCCCTTTACTCTATGTTTTTTTTAGATAATGGAGCATGTCGATTGGTCTAGGTATGAGAAGTTATCCCAACTATCTCAAGGTGTCGGACCACCACAACATAAATGTGAGAATTTAGGTGACCAGAGAGACGTAAATTTTAGAGTAGTTGGAAAGACCTAAACAAATTTTACAAAATAGTGGTTCAGAACAACGCCCGTGCAATTGTACTTCTTCAAGTGTGTGGTTTTGGGTCTGTATTTGAATTTAAATTGAAGTATGCGGATAAGGGATTAACCGAAGCTATATGTGAGAGGTGGTGGAAGAAGACTAGAACTTTTCACTTCCCTGAGTTTGAGATAGGTTTGACCCCTCTAGATTTCTTCCGGTTGACTGGTATTCCAATCGGAGGAGGTAAGCCAATCCCAGAATTACCAAAGGAAACAATGACGCCGTAAGAACTAGAAGCTATGGATGATAGGTATTTCCGGGGTGTGTTAGATGTTATGGTCCAAAGAAAAAATAGTGGTTTGAAACCTGGAGATTATGATTCCAAGGCATGCACTATGCGAATTTCTCACTTGGCTAATTACATAAGAAGTAAGGAAAATCTTGACAACATAGACATTAGCGATGAATTGACTAGAATCTTCTTGCTTTGGTTTATTGGTTCTTTTTTGTTTCTGAGACTTGAGTCTTAGAGTAGATAAACGATGGTGTGTGGTGTTGGATAATTTGGATGTTGTTGGGTCTTATGATTGGGGTACTCCAACTTTGGGTATTCTGTATAAACATCGGAATGACTGGAATTCGTGCAAACAAAAGGATTTGGGTGGCATGTCGATGATCTTATAATTCTGGTATTATTTTTATTTTCGTAATTGTCAACCGGTTTTGAAGGAAAACCTAAAAGATGATGAACTTGATCCACACCATGCTATTCTTCTATTTGTTGGGTTGAACCTTAGGAATAGGGGACAGTAGATCTTAACAAACAATATGTGTCTGATGCACGCGCTCAGATAGATATGAGGATGGGAGATGCGGTTATTTGGGACCCCTGGTTCGGAGATAGTGCCCACCAACACACTGATGCATTCCAATCAGCACTGCAGATGTCAAATAGGAGATTTGTTTTCAAGTGTGTTAAGGATGACACAAGATCTTCGCTATCTGCCAAGAGGTGTATGGGCGGGTGTTAGGTGCGATAGTTATCCCATGCAACCCCCAGGGTTGGAGGACGTATATGACAGTACAATGTTTGATCCCGGAGACCACTACCTTCCTGTCACGGCAGAAGTGTATTCTCATTTTTGGAAAAATCATAGCGTGGGAGCTCTTAGGAAAAAAAACAACTCACATACACACACGTGATTATATTGGAGTTGGACACGCAGGTATACCCCGTAGTTTGATGCCACAATACCCACCTCCTACCATGGCATCACAGACATACACATATGACCAAGAAGGACAGTCCATGACGCAACTCCCGAACCTACAATAGGACGTGCCTTTCTACAAAGATTCGTTAGAAGAGCTAGTTTACAGTCCCAAGGGCAGCAGAGAACCCATACAATTTTTCTGATATCAACGTCTCGGAGGTGACTCCTTTTATATCTCATTTTCATTTTCATTTGGAGATTATTTATTGTTAAATAAAATATTTAAAATATTATTTTATTTTTTTAGGAAGAGTTACGCCGGTTTGCGGGGAGGCTTACTTGGCCGATCCAATCTAGCAGTGTGGTATACGATGAGACTCGTCGAACAGCGCCGTATAACACCCCCACAACCGTTCGTAGTTAGGAACATCTCGATGACCTATTCAACTCAAGTCGGGAAGAACATACATTTCCCAACACTTATATCGCAAGAGTATCTTTGCCGGAGACCCAACGACGTCGGAAGCGTCCAACTGTAGACCCATCCACATCGAATGCTTACTATGTCCCTTACGGTGTTGAGAGTAACCTTCCTGTAGATACCAACCCGTCAATGGGGCATGTCTCGCCAATGCTTAGTGATTTACCGAACTCTAGTGAGTTTTTAGGGATGAGCTTGGGTGGTAGTTGGCAGGGGTAGTGTTCATGGTAGTGGACAGGGAGGTGATGATGGTGTTGATACGGAAGTTGTGCTAGATAGTCAGTTTTTTCCCTCAAACAGTAAGAATGGTTAAAATTGTGTTGATTAGCGGGGCCTTAGTAGACGTTTGCTATTTTGTTCTTGTATGATACTATTAGTTTCTCCTAAGATATGATGGACATCGTATTATCCATATAATATGTTCTTCATATTTCATGTTTATGTGCGTTTTATATTTTTTTCTGGTGCCATTTACGAAAGAATAGACCGTTTTCAATCCATTGCGATCCTGATAAAATTTTATTTTAGCTGAAAAATGGAGTCCACTATCGTTAGATATATGCGACGACGAAGAGAGGCGACATACCCTAAATGGTACCACGATGATAGCCATGGAGATTACGCAATCATGTATCAGCAAATTTTGCAGGAGGCGCATGATTTGCACCTACCCGAACCCGTCCAGGTTTTCAGCAGAAGAACCATTAACAAATGTCGAGTGGATGCAGATGCCAAGATGATGCAGGACTACTTCAACCCCGGTTGCAGATACGGACCTGATCGTTTTAAGGGACGTCACGGTGTGCCCCGAGAACTTTTTATTAAAATATTGACTCTAATTTGCGCCAAAGATCTAGATTTTTTAAATCGAAGAGATGCTTGTAACATCTTGGGTCACTCTCCACATATGAAAATGCTTGTCGTCGTGAAACACCTGGCAAAGGGAGTAGCTGCAGATAGCCTCGACGATTACACCCAGATGGCTGCGGCAACCATATACATGTACGTTAAAAAGTTTATGGATGCACTTCTTTGTATTTTTAACGACCGTTACATGAGGAAACCAACAACCGAAGATACTAGGAGGCTATTGGCTCAGAACTAAGCTCGCGGTTTTCCAGGCATGCTTGAGAGCCTCGATTGCACCCATTGGGAGTGGAGGTTATGTCCTACCGAAGAAGCGGGCCGACACGTGGGACACATTAAGAAACCAAATCTTGTTTTACAGGCAGTTGCATCATACGATAGATGATTCTGGCACTGTTATTTTTGTGAGGCTGGGGCCAACAATGACTTGAATGTGTTGGCGCAGTCGGGATTATTTGACAGAGACAATGACGCCTTAGCCCCTACTTGCAATTTTCGCATCAACGGTCACGATTACGAGCATGGATACTCTTTGGTGGACGACATCTACAATGAAATGCCGAGGGTGCTCCATAGCTATAAGACACGCGATACTATGTCGGTGATCCATTAGAAATTTAATGAATACCACCACGCAAAGAGGAAGGACATGGAGCGTGCTTTTACTGGTCTTAAGTCCAAATGGGGTATAATTAGGAATCCTTGTCGTTACTGGTCTCATCGTGACATTCAGACAATTATGAGAGCCAGTTTAATAATGCATAACATGTGTGTGGAACATGAGTATCATGATACAGTATGGGCTAGCTACGATGGAAGAGAAGAAACACCTCCAGTACAAGGTAACGTGAGAGAATCGCAGAATTATTACAAAAGCCATGCCCGCTGGAGATTTTTACAAGCAGATATAACCGAGCACATTTGGCAACGTCATTGTCTAGGATTGCGAGACGTTGAAGTCGGCCCCGTTGAGGTGCGGGATGGCCTCCCCACTTCCGATGAGGGTACTACCGATGTGGGTGAGAACGCAGATGTTTACCCAACCAATGATGATAACTTTTATGAGAACGAAGAGTAGTATGCAGTTATCTTACTTTCGTATGACTTTTTCCGCACTTGTTTCCTTTAGTATGACTTTTTATGCACTTGTTTCTTAAAACTTTTTGTGTTTTTTTAATTTTAATTATTTCCTATGACATTTTTAGATTTTAGAATAAAATTTCACTTTCAATTTTCAACTAGTAAAATTCATTTTGGATTACATTTGTGTTTTTATTATAATTGTTGGTCAGACGTTCACATGTCTACGGTTTCACTACAAACATCCCTTTATCATTCACCAAATCCAATTGCGATGATAGAGCTTATGAATAGCTACTAATCAACATACACGTTAACAGTGAACGACCTAAACTTTTTGGAAAGAGAATTTTTACTATTTACAAATGACCCGTTTTTAAACGTCCTTGGCTGTTCATACGCGTTCCTTTTGCATCTGACCAACACTATAAAAATGTCGGTAAGGTTTCATTTCAATATCACTCCCACAAAGTATCTTACATATTTGAAAAAAAAATATAGTTTGAAACACAATCCTCTGCAATTAGTTATAATCGCAAGTGAAAACAATTTATTTCCAAAGTTTAAGATCTTGCGGACAAACCAGTCCACTAATCCAACGTGTCAGGCACACTATTAAATAATTTATAAAACTAATGCAATGCGCTTTAGTGGTGAAGAAGATTTAGGAGTTGTGGGAGCATGGATTGCGGTAACAAATGAAGGTCCACCGGGGGGGTTTGCAGATGATCAAAAACTTTTCTGGAACCGTGTTTTTCAAAACTTTGAAGATCTTACCGGAAACGACAACGACAGAACTAAAGCCGTGCTAAAAAAAAGATTTGGTCTGATAACGACGGATGTTTATGCTTTTGTTGCATGTCTACTTCATGTAAACATAAGCCAACCTACTCGATCATACGAGGCTCGGGTTAGTAAACATATTCTTCAATAAATACCGAGTTTTAAGACTGTTATTATAAATACGAATGCCGAATAATTTTTTTTATATTTTATTAACTTTTACAGAAAACAAGAGCCAGGAACGATTTTCGCGCGGATTCAAAAAGGCCTTTCATGTATGACGATCTATACGAGTTCCTAAAGGATGTTCTGCCCGCATACAATGTGGAATGATTATATGCTTATAATGGAATTCTAATAAAAAATATTGTTTTATTTCAAATGCAACTAGGTTTAAAGCGGTTTCATTCAAATCGGAAGTTTAAAGAACATTAAGGGGTACAACATACTAAGTAACTTCTACATTGGAAATTAATTCAAGAGAGGAAATTAAATACTACAACGAGGTACAATAAAACCAAATTACATAATGCGGCACTACACCAAAACAACCTTTTTGTGACGTTTATAAACATTGCGCATAATTTGTGCAACGGAAATAACTGTTGATAAAACGGCGTTGCGCATTATTGTGCAATGCATTTTATCCCTTGCATAAATTAATTTGTAAAACGTTCATAAACGTTGCATAAATGATGGTGCAACGGTATTTTGTTCTTATTTGTGCAACGTATAATTTAATTTGTGCAACGCTTATTTTATAGAATAAAATTTTTGTGGGTCCCTTTGTGATATTCTTTCAGCGTTTTATTTATTTTGTAGCAGTTACATATCATTTCAGGAGATATGTGCAACGGATAATTTTTCCACGTTTATATCTGTTGCAAAATAATTTTCATGTTAAAAAAAAATTCATTGCCGGCACAAATTCGGCCAGATTTCTGTCGATCAAGAACAACTATTGATCATCACAATCCATCAAAAATGATTCATACATCAACAGAGTAGCTAGATAGTAGAACAATTATTTCTGTTAATTAATCCTTCATTGGTCAAAATGTTGATAAATTCCAGATTATGACGTTTTTCAACATCAAAATCATTTGGATTATGAGCAGGTGTAATATGGTAAGATTCGTGAAAGTAAAATTAAACTCCAAACACAAATAATAATAATAACCAAGCCGCTTGAAAGCCAAAAATGTAATGACTCTCACTGGAAGTCTGATCATATTACCTTAACAACACATGTCCCAAGTTGTGGATCGACAAGTATTCCATCACAAACAATGGGCAGTCTCCTTCCATTGAATGGATGAATTGCATACTTTCCATGAAGATGAGTGTACCACTTGTCGTCAGGATGGACAGTTATGCCAGTATCACCTAACATTGTCTCCACTCTAGTTATGGCAACAACTATTTCATCATCCAAGTCTCCCTCCAAAGGGTAAGCAAAAGATGTCAGTACACCAAATTCTACTGGGGTATCATAATTAGGAACCTTTAACATCGTTATTTCCTTTATGTCTTTGTAATCTACCTATAAAACAAAGCAATTCATCATCAGAAATATGTGGTCATATTTCCACGAAATATAAAACAAAGCAATCCAAGATCAGGAAATCGAAATTTTCACGAGAAAATGAACCATTTAAAGTATGTGGTCATACTTCAATATCAGAAATAGCTATCTGCAAGACACAATCCTTGTTCACAAGCCGGTTATCCCTAATAATAAATTCACGCATTACAAGTTACCAAAATGTATAAGAGAAATGCATCAAGAAGATAAGACTGATCAATGCCAAAAAGATACAACAAGTAACAAGCGCAACAAACTTAGGACAAAAAACACTTGAGAAAAAATATTACAGTATTAGAAGTACCTATATATGACACCATGCTTATAAAGGCGAACAAAAGCTTCAGTCACAAATTTTGATCTTGGCTTGTCCATTGTAAAGCACTATGACAACGAGACAATGAAAAAACATTAGATGGTAGTGCCAGAAAAGAGCCGTACTTATTTAGTCGAAGTAAAGCAACAAGTAACAATGGATAAGAAAGACGTTGAATTCTGTACCTCACGAGACCAGTCGAGAGAGACACCTATCCATCATTCCTGATTCAATATTGTAGTTAAAAAGGTATTTACTAGCATAATCATATAATTCATGCCTCAGGACTAATCACTGAAGTTCAAAACTCACTTATTCCACAAAACAATCACGACCAATATCATGCCTTTTTATTTTACTATCACGCATTATATTTTTCTCCACAACAACCTGCAAAATGGCATCCTCAGTAATTGGTTAGGAGTAAGAACAGCCCACAGTAAACACCTCTTAGAGAACATATGTTATTTGTCGTACCATTGTCAAATGCCTATATATAGATAAAAAATGAACAGAAGAAATTACTATCTATCTAACTAATTAAATTGATTGAGTAAAAAGAAAAGGAAAATAGAGAGAGTTCCCATGCCATGGATATAAAGGGGTACCTTGAGAAGGCACAAGAATCAGTAAAAAAAAAAGCCTCAAGAAGTTTTCGCTATTAATATTCCAATGTCAACCAGGCGTTGATGAAAAACACCATCTTTCCTTATTATTCAATCGCCAAACCTCGTCACATGGCCATGGAGGAAAGTGTTTCTGATAATCTGACTAACAAAATAATGATTAGCCTCATAACAGTAGGCATGGGTTTCAGAGAGAATCTGGTGCTCTAGAAATGAAACTAATTATGCACATCTAGCAATTCTAGTAGAACATGTCCATAAAAATGGAAGATATTTTTTGATATAAATGAACACATAAATACACTAATGTTTTGTCTTATAGCAAGATGAAAGCAAAATGGAACAATCACTAGTAAAGCAGATGATTCAACGATATAATTAGATGACTTAGTAGACTATTTACTTTCAAAAGATTAAACATATTCAACGGTGCAAGCGCTTCTTACCTGTCAGCTAGGCATTTGGATAAAATTACATGTCTCCTCAACAGTAACTTATTCAATATAAGTTGAAAACCACCACAATTATTATACAACAGGCAAGCAATTAAAGACTCTCACTTTTCAATATATTCATGATGCAGGGGAATAGACCGTCATACCATTTAAGGATAAGAGATTCAAGTTGCAGAAGGTTCTGCTCCATCGTGTAAAGCGCAGCACACTGCTGCTTTGTGATACACTTGTATGGACTCACTGGCCTAGATTCCAGAGCCTTGTTGTTGTATCTGATGGATGCGATAACAAATTGGGGAAACTATTAATACACATAGGATGAGAACAAGTTATAAATTAAAACCAAAGGTAATATGCAGAAAATCCATGACATGTGATTAAAAAAGCACCCTCCACAAACAAAAGTCAAAAACGCAGTCTTAAACCCAGTGTTTATGACCTTCCCACATGCACAAACTAGAGATATCATAATATTAATAGTTCCCATTGAGGAATAAAAACGAGAAAAAATAAAAGAGGATGAATCGGAGGAATTTACCCACTAACGTTCTCTCAAATGAAAAATCATCGACATTCCATGTCTTCACAGTACCATCTGAGGATGCAGTGGCCATATATTTAAAAGCAAGAAAATTAATGTCATACTTTTACTTAAGGGAACATTATCTATATACCCCTACTATGAGACCCCTTGCAAAAATACCCTTATCAACTTTACAAATACCCCTAAGCCTACTACATTACTAAAATATCCTCTTTTACATAGTGTATATACAAAACCACCACCACTATTCAAAAAAAAAATAAATAAAAAAAAAAATCTCTAATGCCCACACCACTGTCCACCGCCAACCACCACCACCACTGTCCACCGCCAACCACCACCACCACTGTCCACCGCCTCCCACCACCACTGACGACCACCACCACCACCAACCACCACCACCGACGACCACCACCACCGAAGACCACCACCACCGACCACCACCACCAACCACCACCACCGCCAACCACCACCACTGTCCACCACCACCGCCAACCACCGCCACCGCTAACAAACACCACCACCGTCCACTACCACCGCCGCCGCCAACAACCGACACCCACCGCCGCCGCCAACCATCGCCGCCGTCAACCACCATCGCCGCCGCCAACCACCACCACCATGTGGAGTCAACTTGCTAAAGTTGTGTCCATATCGGAGGCAACTAGCTCAAGTTGTCTTCAACAATAAAGGCAACTAGCACAAAGTTGTCTTCAAAAAGTGAAATCAACTAGCCTAAGTTGTCTCCATATATGGAGGCAACTAGCACAAGTTGTCTCCAAAAAAATAAAAAATTATACACAAATAAGTGAACCTAGTGTGAATCGAACACACATCATCTGACATATAGTCAGTTGTGCTACCATTGCACCACAGGTTCGCCACACCATCAGTGCTCAACCAACAATTCAAACAACCACCATACAACACCACACCATCCATCTACTCGCAACTCTACACCGCAATGACTTCATGACCACAACCGTCTATGCACACTTGCAACATGAGCCAATAGGTGCAGTCACTTCCATGCCCCTACTCAAACACCATCAGCAACACACAAGCAGTAACAACTTCTTGTTCTGCTTTCAATGCATGGATTCATATTGAGTTCCTTCTCAACTTCCTAAGCATTCATCTACCCTCTTGACTTTAAAGCATGATCATCAGCAGCACAACCATCATCAGCAACTCAACACAACCTTGTGTTACCATTGCACCACAAATTCGTCACAACTACTCTATGATATAGGTATAAGATAATTTCCGATGAATGAATGGACCCAAAAACATAACCAAGTTGCCTCGTAGGCTGGAATCAACTAGCTCAAGTTGCCTCCAATATGGAATCAACTAGCTGAAGTTGCCTCTAAAAGTGAAAGCAACTTTCTCAAGTTGTCTCTAAAAAAAGGAAGCAACTAGCTCAAGTTGTCTCCAATAGCGGAAGCAACTTGGTCAACTTGTCTCCAATAGTTTGAGGCATCCAACACAAGTCCACTGCAACAAACCATTACTTCTAACACAACAAACCACCTCCACTTCATTCAAACACTAACCCTGCAAACACTATGCAACTTCATGTCACTATAAGTTGCAGTTCAAGACCACGGTAATATTATGCATATAATGATGAGATTAGAAGTTAGATTAATGCAATTTAGACTACAAAAACATGACTTATTAGGTTGATGCAAAACAACCAACCGTAACAAAGAGCCCAAGACCACCATTATTATCAGTTTATCACCATTGATATCCAGATCTGTGTTCAAACCACAAATCAGTAGATGTGTATTCAAACCATAACAAACATTTCCAATTGCAATCAAACCACTAGACCCATTTTTACCTTCTTTGATAGAAACACCAATACCATTCGAGTCCACAATCTCGAGTCACTAATCACCATTTAGTCCACAATCTCGATCCACCCGATCACCGTTTGTACCTTCTTTGGTGTGACGTATAGTCAAGTGAAAAGATCTCGACATCGCCACGAGTTACTCCAGCCAACACAGACCATGCCAACAGATTGGAACTTGATTCCACCACTCATGTCTACACAGCCGCCACAACCAAGTTTGGTTCACTGAACTTCTAGATTTAGGCACTCATTGGCTGTAATTTCTATTGCCCAAGTCCTGTCCATCACTGATTAACATCATTGACATAATCAAAAACACTATATATGTTGCCAGTAGAATTAAAAGTAAGAAATGCAAAAAAATCAACATGATTATACAGTAAATAGGGAAAGATTACCTCATCCCAGTAGCACTGATGCCTAATATGTTAACTTAAAACCTCTAATTCCCATTCAAATCTAACAACCACAAAATTAGTGAAGACTTAAAAATTGGGACAAAAATCAAAACCTAAAACAAAATGATAAAGATACATAGAAGCAGAAACCATATCTAACAACTTATATTATAAGAAAAAATTAAATTTTCTTACCGGAATATTGAGAAATTGAATCCGAAAATGATATCTCTCGACAGATTGGAGCTTGAGTTCGGTGATGATGACGATGGTAATAAGAAGATATTGTTGTTTTGGTAGTAGTGGTGGTGGATTTAGTAACATTGATTTTTCGTTGTGGTGGATACGGTGATGGTGGCGATGGAGATCGTGTTGGTGGAGTTCGTTTTGATCATTGAACCCATCAAATTTAGAACAAAACCATCAAATTCAACTGCAACCTTCTTTCTCAACTCTTCTTAAATCTCGTAAATGCATCAACCAAATCAATATGACAACTTCCCATCTTTGAACTGGATCCAAACCTAACTTCAAATTCAAAATCTATACTTACCGTAAAAACCGAAACCAAAATCGAAAACCTAAAACTATATCTTAATCGCTTTAATCTTCATTTGATGTAGAAATTAAAGTAGATAAATTGATGATGTTTATGAAGTTTCATTTCAGATTTGGTTGAAGTCGAGAACCTAAATCTCGATTTCTAGATCGTTGAAAATGAAACATACAAGATGTAAAAGATCTGCTGATGGTAGTGGCGGCGATGTAGATGGTGACGGTGGTGGGAGAGATGATGGTGGTGGGAGAGATGCGAGATGGTGGTGGTAGGTTTAAGTCGAGGAAGAATGAAGTGAACGAATGTGGAAGGGTAAAACGAAGGTGGAAGGTTAGAAAAGGAATTATGAGAGATATTTTTTTGTTGATAATTTCAATTCTGCCATCAAGGGTATTTGTAAAGACCCATAAGGGTGTTTGTGCATGACCCATGGATAGTAGGGGCATAAATAACATTCCCACTTTACTCAAAGCAATAAGGCTGGTCCCAACCAGATTCTTCATGTCTGATCCTGAATAACCTATAGGTAAAAGAAGCTAATCAGTAACAGTCGATACAAATTCAATAGCTGCGCATGGAAAGTAACATCATGAACTGAACCAGATGATTAAATACCTTCAGTCATTCTGTAGATGGCATTGGCATCTTCTTCTGAGAGCTTGAACAACCCGTCCTTCTCGAGTAGACTACAAATAATCCAGGCTCTCTCTTCTTCAAAAGCAACAGTGAAGGATTATATGGATGCTTACAACTTGCAAGGGTTTAAAACGTTGAGTGTAGTCATAAAATCTTACCAGCAGTAGACAGAGGAATATACAAGCGCTTTGTAAGTTTCCTCCGTGCATCTTCATCCAACAAGGTAAGGTGCTTCCAGTAATTGGTGTCATCCTCTTTATCATCTTGGATACAAAATCAAGTGTCTACTTATGAACCCATCAATCTCTTTGTTTACTGCACAATTTTCATTCAATTTTTAGAGACATGCCAACCTGATCTCCAGTTTGAAACTTAGAAAACAACAGGAAAACCAAATCAAAATTAATGCTCTTTAGTAGCAACAATGTTAAGAATCATACAACCTTTACAAACTGATTTAAATGTACAAAGAATTGATGGTTACAGTAGTAATAGTTGAACCGACAAAAAGAACAGGTCATCCACCATCATCGAAACTACCACCTAACAACAATAACAATCCACATGCCAACAGTTGCAGAATCACCAACTCCATCATCTAACAACAACAAAAACCAAACCATAACCAACAAACAACTTCAATCAAATATCCACCAACTTCTACCTACATCACCACCACTACCACCACCCATTCTCACAGCAAAACTAAACCACCAACACCTGCTCCACGACTAAAAGAATCACCCACACCATCGACACACAAACGACTCAAAAAAAGCATCAGATGACTCAAAAACTAAAACTCTACATACAGCTGAGTCATTCACAAAAACTTCATTTTCAACTGAATCAAAACATACCCAATACTTCAAACCTACATATAACAGAAAAAGAACACCAAAATCAAAAACTCTAACTTTTTTAGATACTAGTTAGGTTAACATCAAAAACCCTAACTCTATCAAATGATTTCCGATAAAAATAAAATTAACCACAAACGAGTTTATACCTGATGATAATCCCAACAAACTAGTTTATATCAGAGGAGATTGAATGATTTGATTTTTAGATTCAGGAAACAATTTGTAGATCGAGATTTCGAGAATTGATGAGAAAAACTCATATGGGTTTTGAAGATGGGGTTTGATTCGACTGCAGTATTGATGAGAAAAACTTATAAGATTTGTTGAAACCTAAAATCTATCGAAGATGGGGTTTGATTAAACTGCACTATTGATGAGGTAATCTTTTTCTCTTCTCTCGGAACCTAGACACCCTTCGATGAAGAAAAATAGAAAGAGAGAGAGACTCGGTTGAAATATCTATATTATTACAAAAAAGAAATTTAAGAAAAAAAAACAGAAAATTAATAAATAAAAAAACGAAAACTACTAAAAGCCCTTAAAAAGATCGTATATTATAAAAAAAACCAATTGATGTACAACGGTTGTACATGTTGGCATACGTTGCACCATTAGATTTTAATAAATGAAATAAAAATAATTTGTGCAACGGATAAATTGGTGCGCAATGGATATTAACGTTGTTTCTTGTGGAACGTCTATATCCGTTTGCGCACCTCCAAAAATGAAGTGTTGCTAAAACCAGGATATGGTGTAGTGCGGCACGATTAACTAAATACTTCAATTCATAACAACAGTTGAATGCAACCAACTGTTCGACATTAGGTATAAGGACGACTTGACCCCTGTCGACGCATAATCTCATTTTTTAGATTCACGAAATAATCCCTTTGCATGTCGTCAGTTATTTGTCCCAGATCAATTCTCATTATCTCCATGTCAGTCACACGCTTGGGTGCTTCTTGCTATCAACTCGTTGCTCGCGCTAAATTTCTAATAGATGGACCACCGTCGTGACAATATCTTTGCTAAGCATAGAGGGTTCTGAACCCCACATCGACAAATAATTGTTCTTTGAACAATTGACATTTAGTAGTGTTTGATGTGTTAACACATCAACGAGAACGTGTGTTACATAACACACGGTCCCTTGTTTACAAAGCTATGGTCGGTTATTTGTATTTTAGGAAACCTAGTTTGTTTAGGAAGTTATATATCTTTGCGTTCAAGGAATCTTGTGTATATATATCATGTATTCAACACATAGTTAATTCAATTGAAAACGTCTTCAGTTTCAAGTCGGCTATCTCTTTCTTGTCCATTGTGTCATCTGTCAACTTACTCTAAACCTAATAGTTTCAATCTGTAAAAAATTTTGTTAGGATTCTCGCACTCTTTGTAGTAGTGTAGTGTTTAGTGATGCAGAAAAATTACATTTGCGGGTCTTTTGTTATGTTTGTAGAAGTTTTACTCAAAATAGAAATCAACTAAATAAAAGATTTTATTCAGAACTAAAAGGAAAAAAATACCAAGTTTGTAATTTATAGCAAGAAAGTGGAAAATGGGCAGAAGGCAACTAAATAAAAGAACAGAGTTTCATTTCCCATTATATTCAGAACTAGAAGGAAAAAATACAGTTTATTTGGCTGATATTACCACCAAGTTTGTAATTTACAGCAAGAAAGAGGAAAACGGGCAGAAGCCAAACCGAAGTGCGATATCACAAGCCACTTTCAGGTTCTACATTTATACTGATTTCAGGCTTTGTGTCTTATCGGGATTCCTAAACTTCGGGATACGAGAATGAGAAGCTGCAAGAAGAGCAGCTCCAATTCCAGAGCCATCATTTGCATGCTCAATAACAACCGTGTGAGCAACTTCATCTCCGAGTAACTCATTGAGGGTGCTCTTCAAACAGGATCTGAATTTGGTGTAGTGCTCAAATAAACCTCCATCCACGGCTACAACACTTCTCTGCTTATCTCCTTCCTTTACCGTGTCTTTTCCCATCTTCTTCAAAATACCCAAGATCCCTGCAGCCGAAAGACGGGCAGCACGTGTTGCAACAATGTTGCAGAGATCTACAACTACTCTTCTTGTTTCAAGGGAAGTATCAGATATCCCAAAGATGTCCTTCAATTTCCTTCCAACCACTCCCAAATCTGAGGAGGTGTCATGATGCATGGCACACATTTCAGGAGTCCTCAAAATAAATCGAGTCTTAAGTTTTGGCGGAACAATATCACCAAAAAATCCAGCCTCTTGAGCCATTTTGTAGAGGACTCTCCGTACAATATCTCCCAAATACATTCCAGAAATAATCTTTTCAAAAGTCTGCTCACCAACATTAAGACTATCCTGGTCCAAAGCCTGATCATATTCAGTTACAGGAAGGTGCGATGACTGGAAGTTACCCCACTCCGTGTTGATTACCATTTCTCCTCCTGATTCAGGAATGGCATGTGCACGCTCTATATATGCTGCGTTTGTTCCAGTTCCCAAAATAACCGCAGCTGCAACATCATTGTTGAAGTATTTGCCTCCAGCTAATGTACCAATTGTGTCATTCACCAGAGCTGCAACACGCATGTCAATTCCCTGCCTGTCTAAGGCTTTAGTTAGTTCTACCACGACATCTTTATCAACCGCATCATCGATGGAGAAACCCTTTGTCCACCTAATTAGAGTCCCTGATGAGATCGATAACTGCTTGACAGGGAATGAAAAGGTGAAGCCCAATTCCCTCCGACTACCAGGAGGAAGGAAGAAACCTTCTCCTTCTGTAGCTATAAATCTTGCGAGTTCTTTAGCAATGAAATCAAAAAGCTCACTTGAAGTGGCAGTCATCAATTCAGGAGGTATTGAGACTTCGGTAAATTCTTTTTTAACAACACGCGCATCCCTTCCACCCAATTGTACACGCAACACTCGGAAGTTTGTACCTCCGAGATCCAAAGCATAAAACAATCCATGTTCATCACCAGTAGGGAGATTATGAACATGGCTATTCAGCATCTTAAGCTTGCTACCACCTTCAGAAGCTAAACCAGCATGCATCTCAGCAGTCATAGCATTAGCAACTTGTCTCAGTTTTCCAATTGGTGTAGCGCACTGTTCTTCAAATTCTTTCAATATAGACATAGCTTTTCTTTCCGAACTTGTCATCCTATGTGTTTCGGTTAATGTAGCTGCAACACAAACTTCTGCTGCACGAATATATTTCTGAGTATAACAAACACGCTTCATCAGCTTACTCAAGGTAGTGTTAGGTTGAAGAGTTCCTAGAAAAATTGGTTTGAACCGGGCATTAGCAAAGAGGAGACTCGACTGAATCTTTTGATCTTTTTCTTTGAAGAATTTAAGAAAAGTCTTTCTGATTTTATTATTAGCAGGCCAATCTGGATCTATTCTTCCTCCCGACATCTTTTGGTTTTCTCTACAAATAAAAGTTGTTCGCAAGACGTACAACACAAGAAACAAGACTCTTAAAGAAATAACGCAATTGTGATATGAAAGATGTGGTTAATCCCTTGGGTATTTATAAGATGTTCAAAGACTAGATTTGGAAGCCTTTTCAAAAATCTTCATTTCGGATTCATAATTCGGCTCTAGAAGGGAAAAGCTTTTCCCAAGTCTAAAACAACATTGCTAACAGGTTACCTAATTTCTTGGGGAGTGTACAAATCCAATGCTTTGGATGTTTTGTCTTATTTAGGATATTGGTATACCCCGAATCAAATTGGTGCCAACATAAGAAGTCTAATGTGCATCCAACGCTCCAGTGAAAAACGCACCCGAGCATTATAGAGACACTTAGGGCTTTACGATTGCACAAGTTACGGAAATATAACTCAATTTGATCTAGGATCCTACAAACTTCCTGCAGGAAATAAAATTGCATTTGAAGACAATGAGTAAGCTGAAGGCATTTCCTTCATGTTAAATCTCTGTTAACAGTTTCGAAAAATAAAACATGTAGGTGTTAAATACCGCACAGCCGATAAATCACGCGAAGAAACTGAATTAGAAAGGAGCGAAGGAGAGCCGCACGTAACATATCTCAAATGACGGGATCAGTGACGTCACAAAGTCATCAGTAAAGTGTGAGAGTGGTGCGAAGACTAAGAGCACGCACGAGAAAACACAATGTAAGCGACCGAAGACATCGCGCGGTGGATCCGAAAATAGGGGCTTTATTAGCTGTCCTCCACTATGTAAAATCCCTATATATAGGACCACCCACCCTTGTAGAGGGGGATCTTTTTGAGAGTTGAGATAGAAATTTAGGAGAGAGAAACTTATTTGCTTTCCAAGTTAGGGTTTATCTTCTTTGTATTGATTTCTAAACTTAATAAAAATTTCTTTAAGTGTTCTTCACAATGATTTCATAATTTACTATATAGATTGTTTAAGGGGTGTAGTAGTAGGATTTTCCACTACTACATTTTGGCGCTTGAATACAGCTCGGGAATGGGATCACACCTGTTTATGAAAATTTTAAGTTGAGTTTCTTTTTCAAAAATTTCTTTTAAGAAGGGTTTCTTATTGTTCTAGTTTTTGAAAGATTTTAATCGTTGTTGTGAAAATAAAACATGTGGGATCACCTTAAAACCACAGTTTTAAATTAGGAAAGAAGTTCTATAGAATAAATACCCTTTTGAAAAGCAAAGTTTACAGATATGAAAAGATTTCCATAGAGATAGTGAGAGAAGTTACCCATAGATTTCAAGTTGAGGTTGTCTGCACATAAAAAAAAGAAGAACCATTTGATGCGAGAAGAAGAGCGAGCAAGCATGCATACAATACACAGAGCGAGTAGATCCACATGAATAGTAAAGAATATCTGAGCAAAAGAAGGGAGTAAACGTCTACAGTGCAATATGATAACAAAGCCAGGTATAGATATTATGGATTTCAGTGCACGACTCACATGACAAATCCACAAACGTGATTACGAAGGAAGGAAGATCTCGACGGTCGAAAATATATCACCCTTGCACAAATGGCAAAAACAGAAGATCATGTTTGAAGCAGATGACATACCACATAGAAGCTGGTGGCGGACTGATTCATTGGTAGTAACTATACCTGCGCGAAGAATGATGAAGGACGAAGGTGCAAAACAATCAGAGGAATGGGAGATCGAAAAAACTTTGATAGATACCGGGAGATCAGCCGACATCCTTTTCTATCACACGTTCAAGGAGATGGGATACAACAACACGGGTTTGCTACCAACTATATATAACATACATGGTTTCAACAAAGTAACAAAACCAAAAGGGGAGGTAATTATAAGTACGTCGCTAGGAGAAATAGAGGTGAAGGTAACACTATGTGTGGTGGATGTGGAATAACTGTATCATATGATATTGGGAAGACCATGGCTACACGGTATAAAAGGAGTGGCATCAACCTTGAACCGATGTTTACGCTTCCCAATGCCTAGCGTAATAGGAGAGATTGTAGACGACTCAGAAAGATCCAGTGCCTGCAATCAGCTAGATGTGAGGAATTATGAAGGAAGAGCTAAAAAGAGAAAAGATAACTGGAGAAAGGCGAAGCAATCAAGAAAGGAGGAAGAATTCAGGGTGTATATGATACAAGCAAAAGAAGGAATAGGCATACCGAGCGAAGTCCCAGACGAGGAAGGTGCACCAGCGAGAGAAATAAAAGAACCATCCCCGTTAAGCGAACCTAAGGCAAACTTTGTTGCAGTAGAGCCAACCAAAGAAGTAAACATAGAAACTGAAGAGGATCCCAAGATGATAAGGATTGGGACGGGGATGGATGCAGAAGAAGAAGAAGAGCAAACAATAAACCTTCAGTGAAAATACAATGATGTCTTCGCATGGGACATGGATGAAATGCCAGGTATGGATCCTGATATCGCATGTCACAAGTTAGACATTAGGAAAGACGTGCAACCGTTCAAGCAAAGAATAAGGAAAATAGCAACACATAACATCCGCAAATAAAAGCGGAGTTACAATAAATGCTAGACGCAGGAATAATTCGACCAGCAAAATACCCGGAGTGGATAGCAAACATGGTGGTGGTGCCGAAAAAGAACAAAGGGATAAGAATCTGCATCGACTTCAACGACATGAACAAAGCATGTCCAAAAGACAACTATCCGTTACCAGATATACCACAGATGGTAGAGGCTGCCTCAGGATATAAAAGATTGTCACTTATGGACGGGTATAAAGGCTACAATCAAATTCCTTTAGCAGAAGAAGATCAGGAACACACGGCTTTCTTCGCACCGAGAGGATTATACTGCTACACTAAAATGCCTTTTGGATTAAAGAATGCAGGAGCTACGTATCAGTGAATGGTGGAAAAGGTATTCGCGGAGTGGATTCATAAAACCTTATAGGTGTATGTTTATGACATGCTTGTAAAAAGTAAGGAGATCGAAAATCATGTAACTCATTTGGAAGAAATATTTGTGCGAATGCGGTAGTGCAAAATTAAAATAAACCCTGCGAAATGTATCTTCGGAGTGGCATCAGGGAAATTCCTAGGATATATTATATCATAAAAAGGAATACAAGTAGATCCAGAGAAAGTGCAATCAGTTCGCGACATGCCAACACCAGCGACATTAAAAGATGTGTAAAATTGAATGGACTTTTAGCCTCGTTGGGATGGTTTATCTCGCGCTCTTCAGATCAAGAAATTCTTTAGCATTCTAAAGAAAGGAGCCAAATTCGAATGGACAGCTGAATGTGAAATGGCGTTACAAAGCATAAAGAATTACTTAATGAACGTGTCTATTTTGCAGAAAGCTGAACCAGGAGAGGAGCTATTATTATACTTGGCTTCGACACCTAATGCACTAAGTGTTGTATTACTTCGCTTAGATGGAGGAATTGGGGAGCCGATTTATTACATAAGTAAAACATACAATGCAGCAGAACAGAATTATGCGAAGATTGAGAGACTCATCCTCGTAATGGTATATGCAGCTCAAAAGCTTCGCACGTATTTTCAAGCCCACAAAATCAGAGTCCTTACAAAGGTACCAATTGAATATGTGATGAAGAATTCAAAACAGTCTAGGAGAATAGAAAGATGGAACGCGCAGGTGGGAGAGTTCGAAATCAAATATAAGATACTATCATCACCAAAATCACAAGTTATTGCGGACTTTATAGCAGAGTTTCCCTTGGAGGAAGATGAGAGTGTAGAAGACATTATAGAGATAGACGAAGAACAAGGGAACCCAAAATCTATTAATAAAACGAAATTCGAAAAGGTGGGAGATACTAGTTGATGGATCCGTAAACGGAGAAGGAAATGGAATATGGATAGTAATTATATCACCATATGGGGCAAGAATGGAATATTCATTCAGGCTGGAGTTCGCGTCAAAAAATAATGAAACAGAGTATGAAGGATTAATACATGCGTTGCGATTGGCAGTAGAAATGGAGTTGGATAACGTCAGAATAACTAGTGATCAACCAGATATTGGGGATATACCGCACAAATGAACCTTCATTACAGAAATACAAGCTGCTCACGGAGGAGTTATCAGCAAAAATAAACAACATGGAGTCGAGACACATATGCCGGAAAGACAACAGATTCGCAGACGCTCTGGCATTTCTCGCGTCAATGCTGGTAGATCCAACCGCACGATACATAAAGATTAAAAAACTTTGCCTTCCATCAATCAAAAAGGAAGGAGAAGCAGATGTAATGATAGTAGAAGGCGGGGAAGAAGAAAATAGTGATAACATAGTAGATTGGAGATCGCAACTCCATTCATACTTGGAGAGGGGACAAGTACCAAGGAACAGATTGGAAGCACACAAGATAAAGAGTCGTGCGACAAATTACGAATTGAGGTACGGAGTACTCTATCGAAGATCATTCCTTGGGCCTTCCCTCTAGCAAAATTAGATGAATTGGAGGAAACTAGAGAGGCTGCTTTGCAACACATGGAGAACTATCACAAATTATTGGCAAGGGAGTACAACAAGCATGTCAAACCGAGGGAATTCCAACCAGGTGATCTAGTATTAAGAGAAATACTGTCTTATCAAAAAGAAGGAGATGGAAAGCTGGAGAAGAAGTGGAATGGACCGTATATAATCAAGCGAATTGTGGGAAATGGAGCGTATGAGTTGATAGACAATGATGGAAAAGATGTTGGGAGGAGACTCAATCATCCATGGAATAGATTATACCTTAAAAAGTATTATCCGTAGAATGTTTAATAGAATAATGCGTGCGAAATAAGAAGAGGGACAAGTTCATAATGTACACGAGAAGTTATAAATAGAAGGAAAGTATTCATACTCTCAAATATAATGATCTATAACAATACAAACAGAATAAAGAGGCAACGATAAGACCTCATAAATAAGACCTCAATATGGGGAAAATAGAAAAAAAAATTAAAACCTCTAACTAGGGAGGCTAGGTATCCTATTATGGCGTGCACCCTAGTTCGCACTTAAGCAAGAGGCAATATATATAATCCCTAACGCGTGTCATAATTGGGAAACACCTAGTAATGCATGGATTGGGCGAAATCCATACCATTCCTAGGACCTAAGCCATGGAAAGTCGGGGCGAAATAAAAGCATATCCGGTAGAGACTCCTTAGTCGAAAGACTAAGGTACTAAGTTCTCTATTAAGGGGTGTAGAAACTCGACCAGGGAACCGCGGTACACGGTTGAGCTGAGGGTGTCGGGGGCGTCTGGAGCGTACCTCGCCGCTCTTAGCAAGTCCTGGATATGATACACTCGGTCCTCAAGAAACCCCACTTAGGGTGTGGTCTTGTAACCATAAGCCATATCGGCTGAGGGATAAGAGACCGCGAACACAACTGATTGTTGCATCACTGGATGGGAGGATCCCACCCTATCCCGGTAGGGGTACGTCTCCTTGAAGGGGAAATCAGGGGGGAAGATAAGGACGACACCCTTCACTAGGGAGCTGAATTGTGTCAAAGACATTAATGTCACAAGGATTTTACTCACGGGAGTACTTAGGCTTGTCATATTAATGCATATTCATATATCTTGCATAGGCAATAATACGAAGGATGATAAGATAGGGTCAATGGGTCAATACGCGAAAACGTAAAGACGTCCTGCGATTCTATCGCATGGCCAAAATAATATCCTGAGGCAAAGATAAGCCCTATCAATAGGAGAGGCTGACTAATACCTCTACTTAGGGAGGATCAATAAGACCTCACAATCAAACACAAAGAGACCTAAGTAAATTATCATGTCATAAAAATATTTGTTTTCTAACAGGGGTTGTATTCGCATTCATACTATTTGCGTGTTCGCATATATAATATCATGTATTTGCATAAGTTATATCTTACATTCGCATGAATAATATATTATATCTAGATAATCGATATCTTATATTCGCACGAATAATATCTTATATTCGCATAACATATATCTTGTTGTTGCACAAGTATCATCCTCCTTAAATAGACTTTACGTTTTTGGCAAGTATTTCGTGAGAACGTTATTATCTAACTATTTATGGGTAAAAATCGTTTCTGCTGATTTCGGTAATTTCGGTGGGTGAGTGAGAAACTGATTCAAACCCTAAACAAATGTGCTGCACGTGAGCACTTTATAGATTCGAGAGATCGATCTGTACAAGTCCGGCCTAAACCAAGAAATGGCCGTTCCAGACTTGCTTCGGTCACAAAGTGGAGGAGAAGGGTTGATTTGGGGAGGGAAGCAAAGAAAGGTGTTGAGGAGAGTAGTATCTCGACTTGCAAGAGATGAAAGCTTTTTGGGAGAGCTTGCAAAGTTGCCTTTCTGAGAGTGTAAGTGTAGTATATTTCTCCTGACCGAGACTTGTCGTCTGGTGGAAATAGGTAAGACCTATTTGTACAAGTCGAGATTGAAACGTACCCTGGCCTCATGAAGGAAGAGAGTAAAGGGTGAAATAATGGGAGGAGGTGGTAACCGCATGGTTTAATGGGTGAAAACGTTTTTCACCATTATTTCCTCTTTTATTTGACCGCTTTATTCCTTTTCACGCTTTCTTAATGTGAGCGTAGTGTACGCCGCATCTTTGTGACCGCCAAACCAAAACCCTAAAGAAGCATCCCCCAGTTTGTGTTGATGTCTCGAGTGTTGGTTGCATCTTGAGTGCAAGTGGCGCTGCTAGTGGCGCGTGTGGCATGTGCCAATGGCATGTGCGAAATGCCTTGGTGGTAGGTTGCACGGTTTGCAAGTTTGGCTACCAGCGTGTGTGTTTTGCATGTGCCAATGGCATGTGTGGAATGCCTTGGTGGTAGGTTGCACGGTTTGCAAGTTAGGCTACCAGCGTGTGTGTTTGGCATGTGCCAATAGCATGTGTGGAATGCCTTGGTGGTAGGTTGCACGGTTTGCAAGTTAGGCTACCAGCGTGTGTGTTTGGCATGTGCCAATGGCATGTGTGGAATGCCTTGGTGGTAGGTTGCACGGTTTGCAAGTTAGGCTACCAGCGTGTGCGTTTGGCATGTGCCAATGGCATGCGTGGCCATTAGGGCCGTGACCTTGATAGGGAAACTAGCTAGCGAGCATGTTGGCATGTGACAATGGCATGCGTGGCCATTAAGGCCATGACCTTGATAGGGAAACTAGCTAGCGAGCATGTTGGCATGTGCCAATGGCATGCGTGGCCATTAGGGCCGTGACCTTGATAGGGAAACTAGCTAGCGAGCATGCTGGCATGTGCCAATGGCATGCGTGGCTGTTAGGGCCGTGATAGGGAAACTAGCTAGCCAGCATGTTGGCATGTGCCAATGGCATGCGGGGCCGTTAGGGCCGTGATAGGGAAACTAGCTAGCGAGCATGTTGGCATGTGCCAATGTCATGCGGGGCCGTTAGGGCCGTGGCTTTGGTAGAAAAAGCCGCTAGCGAGCATGTTTGGCATGTGCCAATGGCATGCGGGCCCGTTAGGGCCGTGGCTTTGGTAGGAAAAGCCGCTAGCGAGCATGTTTGGCATGTGCCAATGGCATGCGGGGCCGTTAGGGCCGTGGCTTTGGTAGAAAAGCCGCTAGCGAGCATGTTTGGCATGTGCCAATGGCATGCGGGGTCGTTAGGGCCGTGGCTTTGGTAGAAAAAGCCGCTAGCGAGCATGTTTGGCATGTGCCAATGGCATGCGAGGCCGTTAGGGCCGTGGCTTTGGTAGAAAAACCGCTAGCGAGCATGTTTGGCATGTGCAAATGGCATGCGGGGCCGTTAGGGCCGTGGATTTGGTAGAAAAAGCCGCTAGCGAGCATGTTTGGCATGTGCCAATGGCATGCTTGTGCCGTTAGGGCCGTGGCTTTGGTAGAAAAGCCGCTAGCGAGCATGTTTGGCATGTGCCAATGGCATGCGGGGCCGTTAGGGCCGTGGCTTTGGTAGAAAAATCCGCTAGCGAGCATGTTTAGCATGGTTGCCATGGTGCGCAGAGTGCGGCTTGGTTTGGCATGGTTGCCATGGTGCGCAGAGTGCGGCTTGGTTTGGCATGGTTGTCATGGTGCGCAGAGTGCGGCTTGGTTTGGCATGGTTGCCATGGTGCGCGAGTGCGGCTTGGTTTGGCATGGTTGCCATGGTGCGCGAGTGCGGCTTGGTTTGGCATGGTTGCCATGGTGCGCAGAGTGCGGCTTGGTTTGGCATGGTTGCCATGGTGCGCAGAGTGCGGCTTGGTTTGGCATGGTTGCCATGGTGCGCAGAGTGCGGCTTGGTTTGGCATGGTTGCCATGGTGCGCGAGTGCGGCTTGGTTTGGCATTCTTTGCCATGGTGCGCGAGTGCGGCTTGGTTTGGCATGGTTGCCATGGTGCGCAGAGTGCGGCTTGGTTTGGCATGGTTGCCATGGTGCGCAGAGTGCGGCTTGGTTTGGCATGGTTGCCATGGTGCGCAAAGATATGCGGCTTGGTTTGGCATTGCTTTGCCATGGTGCGTGATATCTTTGCTTGGTTTGGCATTCTTTGCCATGGTGCGTGAGTGCGGCTTGGTTTGGCATTGTTGCCATGGTGCGCGATATGCGGCTTGGTTTGGCATTGTTGCCATGGTGCGTGATATGCGGCTTGGTTTTGGAATTAGGGTTACGTGTTGAAAAAACCCTAACTGGGTATTTTGAAAAAATACCCCTATTAATTATTTACACCTGAGTTAAATGCTCTTAGTTAATGTGTTGCGGGTAACACTAGGTCATGGGGTTTTACGATTTTACCCCCTGTTTAAAAACCACCATCAACACTAACATGCAAATAATAGATGCAAGTATGGGAATTACAGAAAGAAAGTATTCTTCGCATGATTATAAAATAACCTTGCATATAAACGAATCAGGAAGAAAATGTTGTTCGCATACTCAGAAAATAATCTGTAGAAACAAAATTATCTTTCTTTAAATGTGCAGCGAAAAACAAAAAGCGAGATCCAAACAAGTTCATAAGGATATAAACAGAAGGAAGCAAAGATTCACTCTGAGGAATTTCATCATGCGAATCAATGACTTCAGTCTCAGCAGCAGGAGGGGAGCTTGGAATAGAGGCCTTCGCAGAAGCTTCAGCATGGGGAATAACTTGAGCTTCAGCATGAGGAGTAGCTTCAGTATTCGGTGCATCAAAAAGATTGCCGCCAGATCCATCCCCATCGGGTTGTTCTTCAGGAAGAGGGATCTCCTCGTCACAACTGACATAACCATAGTCCCTATAAGGCTGAGGAATAACTTCATTTTCAGAAATGTCAAGAGGTTATACTTCCTCCATAGGAAGTGAATTGGTGATGCATATCCCATCAGCGAAAACTATATCTTGAATATGAGCTTTGCGTGCGACATCCTTTTGAGCATTCTTGACATAAATCCTCATCAATTGTTTACGATATATCTGTCTCCTCTCAGCCCTGTCAAGAGAAGATGAGAGTGTAGAGGTAAGATCCTTAACATTCTTGTGAGCTTTAGCCAAGTCAGACCTCAACTTGTGAACAAGGAGTTGGTTGGACTTCTCAAAAATTGCGAGAACAAAGAATACTAGAGTTAGCTTAGAAACCACAAAATCGCATAAAAGAAGCAACATTTGAAAGAAGCTACAAATATAAGTTGAGGTAGTCGGCTTGGTGCGACTACCTTCCATCTGAGAAAGGTAATATTGAGACAGGGCAAGACCACTACTTCTCATAACCTCCAAGTGTTTATCAAAATCATCACCTATCAAGCTTTTAAGACGAGAGCGAATCTTATTCTCATCTTTAGTAAGAGAGGCATGTTTCTTCTTCAAGATATCATGTGAGCTTTCCAACCGAGTATGCTGTTCGTGAAGATTCTTCATTTCGACAGTCATTTTCGCTTTTCTATTTATAATCTTATCATTTTCCATGGAAACTCTCTTCATATCTTTGTCATATTGATTTCTTAGAGCCACGAAGAGATTCCTCTTGCTTAGTACAGGTTCGTCGAAGAGCGATGTATTGTTGGGTGTTATTCGTTTTCGCCTTCAAAAGAGATTGATTCTCTCCCATGAGGGTGCGGTTTTTCTCTGATAAAGTTTGTTTACTTAAGTCAATGTCATATAAAAGCCCAGAAATATGGGATATTTGGGAATTCAGGGAGTCGAACTGAGTACTAAGGCCATGATTTTCATTCTTCAAATTATCAACTTGGTCAACTAAATATGAGCGATCACTAAGCAATTGATTCAACTGATGCTGCAACTCTTTATTCTCTGCACAAGCATCCTCAGCTGATGGAAATTGTACCTTTCCATGACTCGCTTTTGGTTTAAATCTAAATATTCGCACAAGCAGGGGCAAAAAGGGAAAAAGAACATGCGAATAAATACATGCAGTAAAACTTAAGGGAGGAGCGAGATAAGGTAAAATCCCAAGACTAATAAGAGAACGAAGAGAATACCTCTAACCTTGTAGGATCAGAATATCGCGACATCAATACTCCGCAAGATCAATAAATAATGAGATTGCGAGGGCGTCGCAGAAGAATAACATTAATGACGCAATGAATGACGACAACCAAAACATGAGAAAAGTGTGAAGACTTAGCGAAATTCAGGAGTGTCGCGAGAATTAATACATGTACACTTGCGATATTTCGTGAGTAATTCTAGAAAATAAAGGGATGATTAGCTGTCATCCACTATATATTACCCTATATAAAGAGTTGAACAAGTTTGTTGTGGGAGAGTTCTTTTTGAATTGTTAAGCAAGCCATTAGGAGAGAGAAAGTTTTAGAGTGATTGTAATTCTATAACTCATTTCTATTTCATATTGTAAAGATTCAAGTATTCAATGAATAGGAATCATAACCATTCATCTTAAAATGACTTAATTGTGTATATTCTAGTGAGGGGTGTAGTGTAGGATTTCCTGCAACTACATATTGGCGCTAGAAACAGGGAGTGATTGAAGATAAGAAATTGGATATTGTCACTAAAACGGTAAAAATCAGGAGTATGATGGATAAATTGAAGAAAATTAGAATCAGAGAGGGTAATGAAGAATTGGAATGTAATATGATTTCAAAATCAATGATTAATGAATTTCATGAAAATATCAAAGGGAGAATACATAAAAGAGATCTTGAAGGAAAGAAAATTATAATAGCGGAGAAGGTGTTACCCTTGAAAGAATGGGAAAAATAGAGAATAATCTTCACAGCAACGGAGATGTCAGGAGAGAATTTAAATCACACATCTCCACTAGTAATTACGATAAGTGCCAGCAAAGAAGAAGGAAAATTAACAAAAACAATGGAAGAATGGGCAATAAGTAGAACTTTAGTGGATACAGGGAGTTCAGTGAATATAATGTTTTATCATGCATATAAGAAATTGGGGTACAAAGATGAAGAAATGACTTCCGCAACATGTCATATCTATGGTTTCGGCAAATCAATAACAAAACCTAAAGGGGAAATAAAAATACGAATTTTGTTGGGAGAAATTGAAACAAATGTACATTTGTTGGCAAGCAAGGTTAGCTACTACCAATACATGTGTGCTATTGAGCAACTAGACAAAAAATATTAGTGGCTTAAATGATTAAGCATGTGAACCACCTACTACAAAATCCAGTAGTTTTATATTGTTGGCTACTAGATAAACCTCTAAATGCAATATCTGTTAAACCACTAAAACATTATAGTTGCTTTAATGTTTTCGCTAATAACTTAACAACTACACAAATTAGTGGCTTTACTTATTAGGTGACGACTGTTTGTCAACTACTCAGACTAGTAGCTTTAGAAATGGTGATCAACTAACCATTACGCACTTGTTGCCTTAAAAATAAGACAACAACCTCTTACGCCACTAAGGCTGGGCAACTAACATTAATTGCATAAAGTGATTGGCAACTACAGATTTGAATAGGCCACTACCATTGGTCAAGTAGCCTTTGGTCAGTTTTTTTGTAGTGTGTGACGTTATGCGTAGTAGATATGGAATCACCATATAACATGTTGTTGGGAAGGCCATGGATACACGCAATAAAAGCTGTGGCATCAACATTTCATCAATGTATCAGATTTCCTATGCCGAGTGGAATTGGCGAAATCAGAGGAGATACCGATAAAGGAAGAATGTATCATCGAATCGAAGTAAAACATTATGAAGAACAGGTGAAGAGGCGAAAAGATCGCAAGAAGATGGCAAAAGCAGCAAAAAGGAAGAAGAATTTAGAACATACATGACAAGAGCGGAAGAAGGAAAAGGAATATGTGGTGAAGAGAATGATCTCGCAAAGGAAATAAGAGGACCAACGCCCATGGGAGAACCAAAGGCTAGCTACATTGCGGCAGAACCAACAAAGGAAGTGAATATTGAAACTGAAGAAGAACCCAAGATGTTAAAAATTGGAACTAAAATGGAGGCAGATGAAGAAAGAAAGACCGTTGATTTGTTGCGAGATTATAAAGATATTTTCGCATGGGATATGGATGAGATGCCTGGAATAGATCCATCTGTAGCATGTCATAAATTAGAGATTGATAAAAATGCCAAACCATTCAAACAAAGAATTAGAAAAATCGCAACAGCATATCATCCTCAAATAGAAGAAGAGTTGCGAGAAGATGCTTGATCTTTGGCATTATTAGACAAGCAAAATACCCCGAATGGATAGCGAATATGGTCGTAGTTCCAAAGAATAAAAAAAGAATAAGAATTTGCATAGATTTCACCGATTTAAACAAAGCTTGTCCAAAAGATAGTTTTCCCTTGCCGGATATTCCATGAGATGGTTGAATCAGCAGCAGGAAATGAAAGGATATCCTCCCTTGATGGATATAAGGGATACAATCAAATCCCTCTCGCTGAAGAAGACCAAGAACATACTTCCTTTTTTGCTCCAAGAGGATTATACTGTTACACAAAAATGTCATTCGGACTGCGAAATGCCGGTGCAACGTATCAAAGGATGGTGGAGAAAGTGTTCGAACAATGGATACATAAAACATTAGAGGTATACGTGGATGACATGTTAATAAAAAGCAAAGAAGCAAAAGATCATGTGCGAGATTTGAAGGAAATTTTCGAACAAATGAGACATTTCAACATCAAAGTAAATCCGAGAAAAATGTACCTTTGGAGTGGCATCGGAAAATTTTTAGGATACATTGTATCAAAAGAAGGAATACAAGTTGATGGGAGAAGGTACAAGCAATTCGAGACATGCCAACGCCAAAGAAGAAAGTGAAAGATGTGCAAAAGTTAAATGGACTATTAGCTTCGCTAGGAAGATTCATCTCGAGATCATCTGATAAGTGGAAACATTTTTTCAACATACTTAAAAAGGGAATGAAATTTAGGTGGACAGATGAGTGTGAAAAGGCATTGCAAGGAATAAAAGAACATTTAATGGATATATCAATATTACAAAAAGCAAAAGAAGGGGAGGAATTACTAATTTACCTCGCGACAACCTCGCATGCATTAAGCGCAGTATTATTGCGAGTGGACGCAGGGGTGGAAAAACCAATCTATTACATCAGCAAAACATTCAATACATGCAGAGAAAAATTATTCAAAAATTGAAAAATTAATTTTGGCATTAGTTTACGCAACATTTAAACTTCGCATCTACTTCGAAGCACACACAGTTAAGGTAATGACTAAAGTACCAATTGAGTCAGTCATGAAAAATTCGAAAAGGTCAGGAAGGGTTGAAAGATGAAATGATCAAGTAAGTCATTGTAAACTCAAATATGAAGTGTTATCCTCACCAAAATCGCAAGTTGTAGCAGACTTTTTAGCAGAATTTCCATTGGAAGAAGATGAGGCAGTGGAAGAAATGATGGATATATAGAAGAAGAACACGGAAATCCAAGGGATTTATTAACATAGCCAAATAGATGGGAAATATTGGTAGATGGATCGTCAAATGGAGAAGGTAACGGAATTGGGATCATTATAATTTCGCCAGAAGGCAATAAAATGGCTTTCTCTTTCAGATTGGAGTTTGCATCTACTAACAATGAAACAGAGTATGAAGCTATAATACATGCTTTGCGATTTGCAATAGAAATGAAGTTGGAGAATGTAAGAATTACCAGTGATTCTCAGTTAGCTATTCGCCAGATAAAAGAAGAATATACTACAAATGAAGCATCCTTGAAAAAGTACAAAAAGCTTGTTGAATAATTTTTAGCGAAGATACCAAAAATAAAGTGGAGACACATATCAAGAAAAGACAATATACTCGTAGATGCTTTTGCTTTTATATCAAGTATGATGACAGATCCATCTGCGAGATGCATAAAAATAAAGATACTTCAATCACCATCAATCAACAAAGAGGAAGAGGAAGAAGCAGAAGTAATGCTCATAGAAGATGAAACACAAAGATCCCATTGCGAGGATTGGAGGACAGAACTTCATGCTTATCTAATGAAAGGAGAAACACCAAGAAATAGATTAGAAATGCATAAATTAAAAAGTCGTGCGAAAAAATTATGAATTAAGAGACGGGATATTGTACCGAAGATCCTTTAATGGACCCTCGCTCAGATGTTTAACACGAAAGGAAGGAGACAGTGTTAAAAATGCTACACAGTGGGGATGCTGGCAATCATAGTGGCGGAAGATCTTTAGCACATAAGGAGAAAATGCAAGGCTATTATTGGCTATATATGCATGAAGATGCGATACAGATATCAAGACGTTGCGAAGATTGTCAAAGACACGGAAAGAAAATACATGCACCAGGTGCACCATTAACCTCTTCAACAAGTGTATGGCCTTTTGGAAAGTGGGGATTAGACATTGTAGGAACATTTTTACCAGGTACAGGGAAAAGGAGATATTTGATTGTCGCAACAGATTATTTCACAAAGTGGGCAGAAGTAAAAGCGGTACAACACATTCGCGATAAACATATTTTTACTTTCATATTCGAAAACATAATATGCAAATTTGGAATTCCAACACAGTTGGTATGTGACAATGGGAAACAGTTTGAAGGAAAAAATATAGAATTACTGCTTAATGCATTTCAAATAAAATGTGGGAAATCAACTCCTTTATACCCGCAGGCCAACGGACAGGCAGAATTAACAAATAAAACAATCGATGATATATTGAAGAAAAAATTAGAAGGGCATAATAAGGCATGGTGTGAGCAAGTGCATAATGCAGTATGGGCTTATAATACAACAAGGCAAGAAGCTACGGGGATGTCACCGTTTTGTCTAACCTATGGTGTTGAAGTTGTACTTCCGACAGAAGCTATTATTCCAACAACAAAGAGAGAAGCTTGGGAGAAAAATCTTAGTGCGTGTAACATTTTGGTTAAATTAGATGAATTAGAAGAAAAAAGAGAAAGAGCACTACAGTATATGGAGAATTATCAGCGAAGATTAGCCAGAGAATATAACAAACGTGTCAAAACACGCGAGTTTCAACCAGGTGACATGGTATTGCGAGAAACACTAATATATCAGCGAGAAAGTGGTGGCAAGTTGGCGAAAAAGTGGGATGGACCTTATATCATCAAGGATATAGTTGGAATAGGGGGCATATAGGTTAATGGATCCAGAAGGAAAAGATGTGGGCCAGAAATTGGGTAGACCATGAAATAGATTATATCTCAAGAAATATTACCCATAGAAGATGGAAAGGAAAGAATAAATTTTGAAATGTTAAATGAATGAAATGAAATGAAATGTTCCTGCGACAGAGTTATTACGAAATTAAAAAAGAATGTGCGAATATCTCGCAAATGAATTAATAAGAAATAACCAAAAATGAATGATTGAACGAATTGACAGAAATGAATGAGTGAGTGAATAGGACGAACCTTTATGGCGTACACCCTAGTTCGCGAATGATATTTCGTAAGAGGCAAATGTAAGACCTAAAGTGCGTCATATAAGGGGGGTATCTCTTGACATGGCTCGGGGAAAAGGTTACACCGCTCCTGGAACCTGAGTCATGGAGATTTGGGGCCTATGAAAACCTATCCGGGAGAGATACCTTGGATTTCCAACTATATATATAAGGTTATACCCTGGTTGGACGCCCGAGGGTCTCTTCCAAGGAGTCAGTGTATGCTCAAGGCGCCGAGGTACACGGTTGAGCCAAGAGTGTTTGGGACATTTGAAGTGCCTCGGTCATTCTTGGCAAGTATTGGCACATGCTGCACTCGGCCCGAAGAAAACTTCACTTAGGGTGCAGTCTCGTAACCATAAACCCTATAGGTATAAGGGATAAGAGGCTGCGAAAACAACTGGTTGTTGTTAAGACCGGATGGGAGGAGCTAGTCTTGTATGGCCTATGTACGCCTCCTTGAAGGGACAACCTGGGAGATGATAAGGGCGGCACCCTCCATTAGGGAGCTGATAAGTGTCACAAGACGGCAATGTCATGGGGCTTTATGTTCGCAAGAACATTTAGACCTGTCATATTGTCGCAAATGAAATATCCTGCAGAGGCAAAAATACTAAAGAAATGATAAGACAAGATCAATGGGTCATTACATGAAAGTGTAAGGACGTCCTACGATTTTGTCGCAAGACGTCAATGTCATGGGATTTTATGTTCGCAAGAATATTTAGGCCTGTCATATTGATGCAAAATGAGGGTTGGAAAAATAAGACCTTTAACTAGGAAGGCAAAATAAGACCACACAAAAACAATGATAAGGCAAGATCAATGGGTCAATACATGAAAATGTAAAGACATCCTGCGATCTTGTCGCAACAGTGAATTTCAACATAAATAAAGATAATAAAATAGCAATTATTAAATACAAAAATTATACTTGTTGAAAGAAAGAAGAGTAACGCAGACGAGTACATACATCAAAAAAGATGATTGAAGTACATAAATAAGCAACAGTACGAGAAGAAAGATTACAAGAGAAAATCATTTCTCAAATAGTAGCTTTTTCACCAGAAGGAGATGCTGGGTTTTCTTCAGCAACTTTATCTATATTTTCGCTAACTAATATATTTCCAGCAGATCCTTCTTCACCTACATCTTCATTTGCGACATCATCATTGACAATTTTATTGGGAGAGACAGTTTCTTCATTTTCGAGTTCTTCGCCACTATTATAATCATAATCGCTCTCAGGAGGATTTGGAACTTCATCATCACTTACTTCCAGAGGTTCAAAAGACACAGGACCAAGAGATTTAGATAGTAAAACATTATTCACAAGAACTTCGGCTCTAAGATGAAATCGACGAAGGAGTGCTTTCTGCTGATTTTTACTCTCTATATCTTTACGATCACGCATATAGTCGAATTTTCTTTACGCCCTATATCGAGAACGTACAAGAGAAGCGTGAGTATTCCATTCTCTTTGCGAATTTTGGAGTAGTCAGATTTCAAAGCAGTAATGGAGGAGTGAAGTTTTTTCTCAGACTCTGCAAAAAAAAAAAAGTAAAAGGAATTACACAAACAAAAAATATGAAGGCTTGATAAAGAAAGAATAGATGAGGTAGTCAACTTCTATGACTACCTTCCTTCTGCAAGGTAAGATGTTGGATTAGAGCCGAACAACTATTCTCCAAATGATCCATGGCATTGTCAAAATTATCTCCAATTAAACCCTTCAGACGTGATCCCAACTTTTTTCGTTGGAAACAAGTAAGGCATTTTCTTTTGTAAGGGAAGAGTTGGACTTTTCTAGTTTGGAACATTGATCCTTGAATTGGTTTACTTTTACATTTAAGTTTATTCTACCCTGAATGAGTTTATCCTTCTCGGCAGTAACTTCTTCCAGTTGATTTCTCAGCGAGCAAAGAGATTGTTCTTGCTCTTTACATAATTTTAACAAATATCATATTGTTGCGAGTAAATCGCCAGCTTGTTTAACAGAGTTCGCTTCTCTTGATAAAGAGTTCCATTCTCATCTGATAAAGTTTCCAACTCCAAATTAGCTTTAGTCAAAGAGTAAGAGAGGCGAGATAAGTCATTACTTAATGAATCTTGTTTCTAAGCTAAATCAGTATTTTCTTTAGAAAGATTATCTATTTGATCAACAGAATATGTATGAAGATTATCTAATTGATTATATTGCTCCATCCAAGCATCTCTATCAACTCGAAATTCTTCAACAATAGATTCCAACTGATATATCTCCATTTTTCGTTTCTGGTTTAAAGATTGAAGGGCGAACAAGGGCTTGAGGTTTAATTTTGTTTAAAAAAAATGGACAATACAGAGGCAAGAGTATACCTTTTAATTCTTCATTCTTCTTGCGAAGATTATCACGATCCAGCGAAATATTTTGAAGTTTTTGATTCTCAAGATGGAGATTATTACATTTTGCAGTCATGGCTTGGAGATCATTCTTCAAAGTGTTAATTTCTTGTTCCATGGATGTTTGCGAAATTCTATCAGGGCCAAGGTGTTTGCTCAAAATCTCGCAAATATCAGATTTGATAGGGTCAACAGAAGTCTTCTTAGCATCGTTCACAATATCTGATAGGACTTTGAAGGCCACATCTATTCCTTCTAAATTTTCTTTAGTAAGAGGGATTTGCTCAAAAAAGGAAGTAACGGTGATAGAAGAAGGAAGAGGTGAATCATCTTTTGTTAAAGGAATATCACGAGAAGAAGAAATATCGTGAAGGTTCATGACTGGAGGAATGGTAGAGGCATAACAATGGAAGAAGAAATAGGCTCATTCGCAATGGGACTGTTATAAGGGAGTTGATCTATGAGAAATTCAGGCATAGAAGTGTTATCTTTGGAAGAAACAGTAGGGATCTCTTGCGAAGATTTCACAGTAGGAGTTGTAAGTTTGAATGTATGAAAAGTGACAGAAGGCGCAACAGGTTTAGAATGGCGAGGCTTCTTGGGGGACTTATCAGCATTTTTGTCATCCTGCGAATTACAAGCTAAATAAGAAACAGAGGCAACAATATTGTTATTAAAAGAATAAAGGTTTCTTAAATACCTTGTTACTCGCAGGCTTTCTTTTAGAAGCAGTGGATTTCGATTGCGAACCTAGGGAGATATTAGGATTTACAATGGTGAACTTGGTGCTAGGTTTGTTCTTGCTAAAACAAAAATGGCAGAGGAGGCATTAAAAGAAGAACAGTATCAGAATAAAACAACTTCAATAAAGAGATAAATCACAAAATGATCAAATTCAGCAAAATTAACAAACCTTGATGCCATAAAAACAGTAGCAGAAAAATAGTAGCGGGAAGACGATGAAGAAGATGATGAAGAAAAGCAGCAGAAAATAGTTGCAGACGATGAAGAAGGCGAAGTAAAAGAAAAGAAATGCTTTCACAAGGAATCCTCCTTTAAATAGACGAGAAAAGAGTAACCGGATAACATTAAATGTGCCGGTAAAAAGGGAAATTTTAGATACGTGTAAACAGTCATTCCTAAATTCACGGAATCTTGTCGGCAGAAAATTGATGGAAAATAAACGAATGCGGCATTTTAAAATATTGGTTCTCATGACATTCTCTCCTTCGCAGAGAAGACATGAGAAGAGGCAAGATGTAGGATCAGAATATCGCGACATCAATACTCCGCAAGATCAATAAATAATGAGATTGCGAGGGCGTCGCAGAAGAATAACATTAATGACGCAATGAATGACGACAACCAAAACATGAGAAAAGTGTGAAGACTTAGCGAAATTCAGGAGTGTCGCGAGAATTAATACATGTACACTTGCGATATTTCGTAGGTAATTCCCGAAAATAAAGGACAGGTTAGCTGCCATCCACTATGTATTACCCTATATAAAGAGTTGAACAAGTTTGTTGTGGGAGAGTTCTTTTTGAATTGTTAAGCAAGCCATTAGGAGAGAGAAAGTTTTAGAGTGATTGTAATTCTATAACTCATTTCTATTTCATATCGTAAAGATTCAAGTATTCAATGAATAGGAATCATAATCATTCATCTTAAAATGACTTAATTGTGTATATTCTAGTGAGGGGTGTAGTATAGGATTTCCTGCAACTACAAACCTCTTGGTTCTTGGTGCGAATTTTCTCAGCCAAGAGTTCACCAGCATGCACATCAACTTTCAATTTGGAATTCTGCTGAGTAAGCTCTCGAATGAGGAAACTAAACTCTGAAAATCCTTCAGCCTGGATAAAGCGCCGCCGAGATTCCATACAATCAAAGGCTTCGCTAATCGAGGGATCCATCTGAGCGAAGATCTCACTCCTAGTAGACTTATCTGGAGCAGGGCCGCCCAAAAGCTTAACAAGAGACTCGCACAAACGCTGTTGGGACTGGTCATTGGAAGATGAGCGTGCGAGTTGTACGATATCGAGGAGAGGATTTACTCCCAAGTTCGCTGCATCAGAGGCAAATACCTCATGAGATGCAAATTTCGCTTGAGGGAATAGTTGTGCGAAGAGGAAAAGTGGTCAATACAGTGCTCATGGAGGAAATATCAGCTGCAGCATCCAGAAGATAAGAGACAGAGTAATCCACAGATATGGGGATAACCAAAGAGGTGGAAACGGGGATATCTAACATAGATGCAACAACTTCTTCAGTAGAAGAAGTGATGGACTGAGTCATTGAAGTTAGGTCCAGAGGAGACGGAGTCACTGTTAGAAGAGAAGAAATATGTAAAGAAGCTAAAAGCATAAGGTCCTTATAGGGATTTTCAGCAAAAGAAGGGAATGATGAACATGCGATAGTGTTCGCTGAAGAAGAAATAATATATGATGAAGGGGTGGTAAGCCAATCCCAGAATTACCAAAGGAAACAATGACGCCGCAAGAACTAGAAGCTATGGATGATAGGTATTTCCGGGGTGTGTTAGATGTTATGGTCCAAAGAAAAAATAGTGGTTTGAAACCTGGAGATTATGATTCCAAGGCATGCACTATGCGAATTTCTCACTTTGGTAATTACATAAGAAGTAGGTAAATTCTTGACAACACAGACATTGGCGATGAATTGACTAGAATCTTCTTGCTTTGGTTTATTAGTTCTTTTTTGTTTGCAGACTTGAGTCTTAGAGTAGATAAACGATGGTGTGTGGTGTTGGATAATTTGGATGTTGTTGGGTCTTATGATTGGGGTACTCCAACTTTGGGTATTCTGTATAAACATCTGAATGACTGGAATTCCTGCAAACAAAAGGATTTGGGTGGCATGTTGATGATCTTATAATTCTGGTATTATTTTTATTTTCGTAATTGTCAACCGGTTTTGAAGGAAAACCTAAGAGATGATGAACTTGATCCACACCCTGCTATTCTTCTATTTATTGGGTCGAACCTTAGGAATAGGGGACAAGTAAATCTTAACAAACAATATGTTTCTGATGCACGCGCTCAGATAGATATGAGGATGGGAGATGCGGTTATTTGGGACCCCTGGTTCGAAGATAGTGCCCACCAACACACTGATGCATTCCAATCAGCACTGCAGATGTCAAATAGGAGATTTGTTTTCAAGTGTGTTAAGGATGACACAAGATCTTCTGCTTATCTGGACGAGAGGTGTATGAGGCAGGTGTTAGGTGCGATAGTTATCCCATGCAACCACCCTAGGTTGGAGGACGTATATGACAGTACAATGTTTGATCCCGGAGACCACTACCTTCCTGTCATGGCAGAAGTGTATTCTCATTTTTGGAAAAATCATAGCGTGGGAGCTCTTAGGAAAAAAAACAACTCACATACACACACGTGATGATATCGGAGTTGGACACGCAGGTATACCCCGTAGTTTGATGCCAAAATACCCACCTCCTACCATGGCATCACAGACATACACATATGACCAAGAAGGACAGTCCATGACGCAACTCCCGAACCTACAATGGGACGTGCCTTTCTACAAAGATTCGTTAGAAGAGCTAGTTTCAATCCCAAGGGCAGCAGAGAACCCATACAATTTTTCTGATATCAACGTCTCGGAGGTGACTCCTTTTATATCTCATTTTCATTTTCATTTAGAGATTATTTATTGTTAAATAAAAATATTTAAAATATTATTTTATTTTTTAGGAAGAGTTACGCCAGTTTGCGGGGGAGACTTACTGGCTGATCTAATCTAGCAGACAGGTGGTATACGATGAGACTCGTCGTCGAGCGCTGTATAACACCCCTACAACCGTTCGTAGTTCCGGAACATCTGACAGCCTATTCAACTCAAGTCGGGAAGAACATACATTTCCCAACACTTATATCGTAGGAGTATCTTTGGCGGAGACCCAACGACGTCGGAAGCGTCCAGCTGTAGACCCATCCGTATCGAATGCTTACTATGTCCCTTACGGTGTTGAGAGTAACCTTCCTGTAGAGACCAACCCGTCAATGGGGCATGTCTCGCCAATGCTTAGTGATTTACCGAACTCTAGTAAGTTTTAGGGATGAACTTGGGTGGTAGTTGGCAGGGGTAGTGTTCATGGTACTGGACAGGGAGGTGATGATGGTGTTGATACGGAAGTTTTGCTAGACAGTCAGTTTTTTCCCTCAAACAAGTAAGAATGGTTAAAATTGTGTTGATTAGCGGGGCCTTAGTAGACGTTTGCTATTTTGTTCTTGTATGATACTTTTAGTTTCTCCTCAGATATGATGGACATCGTATTATCCATATAATATGTTCTTCATATTTCATGTTTATGTGCGTTTTATATTTTTTTCTGATGCCATTTACGAAACAATAGACCGTTTTCAATCCATTGCGATCCTGATAAAATTTTATTTTAGCTGAAAAATGGAGTCTGCTATCGTTAGATATATGCGACGACGGAGAGAGGCGACATACCCTAAACGGTACCACGATGATATCCATGGAGATTACGCAATCATGTATCAGCAAATTTTGCAGGAGGCGCATGATTTGCACCAACCCGAACCCGTCCAGGTTTTCAGCAGAAGAACCATTAACAAATGTCGAGTGGATGCAGATGCCAAGATGATGCAGGACTACTTCAACCCCGGTTGCAGATACGGACCTGATCATTTTAAGGGACGTCACGGTTTGCCCCGAGAACTTTTTATTAAAATATTGACTCTAATTTGCGCCAAAGATCTAGATTTTTTAAATCGAAGAGATGCTTGTAACATCTTGGGTCACTCTCCACATATGAAAATGCTTGTCGTCGTGAAACACCTGGCAAAGGGAGTAGCTGCAGATAGCCTCGAAGATTACACCCAGATGGCTGCGGCAACCATATACATGTACGTTAAAAAGTTTATGGATGCACTTCTTTGTATTTTTAACGACCGTTACATGAGGCAACCAACAACCGAAGATACTAGGAGTCTATTGGCTCAGAACGAAGCTCGCGGTTTTCCAGGCATGCTTGAGAGCCTCGATTGCACCCATTGGGAGTGGAGGTTATGTCCTACCGAAGAAGCGGGCCGACACGTGGGACACATTAAGAAACCAAATCTTGTTTTACAGGCAGTTGCATCATACGATAGATGATTCTGGCACTGTTATTTTTGCGAGGCCGGGGCCAACAATGACTTGAATGTGTTGGCGCAGTCGGGATTATTTGACAGAGACAATGACGCCTTAGCCCCTACTTGCAATTTTCGCATCAACGGTCACGAGTACGAGCATGGATACTCTTTGGTGGATGACATCTACAATGAAATGCCGAGGGTGCTCCATATCTATAAGAGACGCGATACTATGTCGGTGATCCATAAGAAATTTAATGAATACCACCACGCAAAGAGGAAGGACATGCAGCGTGCTTTTAGTGGTCTTAAGTCCAAATGGGGTATAATTAGGAATCCTTGTCGTTACTGGTCTCATCGTGACGTTCAGACAATTATGAGAGCTAGTTTAATAATGCATAACATGTGTGTGGAACATGAGTATCGTGATACTGTATGGGCTAGCTACGATGGAAGAGAAGAAACACCTCCAGTACAAGGTAACGTGAGAGAATCGCAGAATTATTACAAAATCCATGCTCGCTGGAGATTTTTACAAGCAGATATAACCGAGCACATTTGGCAACGTCATTATCTAGGATTATGAGACGTTGAAGTGGGCCCCGTTGAGGTGCGGGATGGCCTCTCCACTTCCGATGAGGGTACTACCGATGTGGGTGAGAACGCAGATGTTTACCCAACCAATGATGATAACTTTTATGAGAACGAAGAGTAGTATGCAGTTATCTTACTTTAGTAGGACTTTTTCCGCACTTGTTTCCTTTAGTATGACTTTTTCTGCACTTGTTTCTTAAAACTTTTTGTGTTTTTTTAATTTTAATTATTTCCTATGACATTTTTAGATTTTAGAATAAAATTTCACTTTCAATTTTCAACTAGTAAAATTCATTTTGGATTACATTTGTGTTTTTATTATAATTGTTGGTCAGACGTTCACATGTCTACGGTTTCACTACAAACATCCCTTTATCATTAACCAAATCCAATTGAGATGATAGAGCCTATGAATAGCTACTAATCAACATACACGTTAACAGTGAACGACCTAAACTTTTTGGAAAAAGAATTTTTACTATTTACAAATGACACGTTTTTAAACGTCCTTGGCTGTTCATACGCGTCCCTTTTGCATCTGACCAACACTATAAAAACGTCGGTAAGGTTGCATTTCAATATCACTCCCACAAAGTATCTTACACATTTGAAAAAAAAAATATAGTTTGAAACACAATCCTCTGCAATGAGTTATAATCGCAAGTGAAAACAATTTATTTCCAAAGTTTAAGATCTTGCGGATAAACCAGTCCACTAATCCAACGTGTCAGGCACACTATTAAATAATTTATAAAACTAATGCAATGCGCTTTAGTGGTGAAGAAGATTTAGGAGTTGTGGGAGCATGGATTGCGGTAACAAATGAAGGTCCACCGGGGGGTTTGCAGATGATCAAAAACTTTTCTGGAACCGTGTTTTTCAAAACTTTGAAGATCTTACCGGAAACGACAACGACAGAACTAAAGCCGTGCTAAAAAAAAGGATTTGGTCTGATAACGACGGATGTTGATGCTTTTGTTGCATGTCTGCTTCATGTAAACATAAGCCAACCTACTCGATCATACGAGGCTCGGGTTAGTAAACATATTCTTTAATAAATACCGAGTTTTAAGACTGTTATTATAAATACGAATGCCGAATAATTTTTTTTTATATTTTATTAACTTTTACAGAAAACAAGAGCCAGGATCGATTTTCGCGCGGATTCAAAAAGGCCTTTCATGTATGACGATCTGTACGAGCTCCTAAAGGATGTTGTGCCCGCGTACAATGTGGAATGATTATATGCTTATAATGGAATTCTAATAAAAAATATTGTTTTATTTCAAATGCAACTAGGTTTAAAGCGGTTTCATTCAAATCGGAAGTTTAAAGAACATTAAGGGGTACAACATACTAAGTAACTGCTACATTGGAAATTAAATCAAGAGAGGAAATTAAATACTACAACGAGGTACAATAAAACCAAATTACATAATGCGGCACTACACCAAAACAACCTTTTTGTGACGTTTATAAACATTGCGCATAATTTGTGCAACGGAAATAACTGTTGATAAAACGGCGTTGCGCATTATTGTGCAACGCATTTTATCCCTTGCATAAATTAATTTGTACAACGTTCATAAACGTTGCACAAATGATGGTGCAACGGTATTTTGTTCTTATTTGTGCAACGTATAATTTAATTTGTGCAACGGTTATTTTATAGAATAACATTTTTGTGGGTCCCTTTGTGATATTCTTTCAGCGTTTTATTTATTTTGTAGCAGCTACATCAGTTGCTCATTTCAGGTGATATGTGCAACGGATAATTTTCCCACGTTTATATCTGTGCAAAATAATTTTCATGTTAAAAAAAAATTCATTGTCGGCACAAATTCGGCCAGATTTCTGTCGATCAAGAACAATTATTTCTGTTAATTAATCCTTCATTGGTCAAAATGTTGATAAATTCCAGATTATGACGTTTTTCAACATCAAAATCATTTGGATTATGAGCAGGTGTAATATGGTAAGATTCGTGAAAGTAAAATTAAACTCCAAACACAAATAATAATAATAACCAAGCCCTTGAAAGCCAAAAATGTAATGACTCTCACTGGAAGTCTGATCATATTACCTTAACAACACATGTCCCAAGTTGTGGATCGACAAGTATTCCATCACAAACAATGGGCAGTCTCCTTCCATTGAATGGATGAATTGCATACTTTCCATGAAGATGAGTGTACCACTTGTCGTCGGGATGGACAGTTATGCCAGTATCACCTAACATTGTCTCCACTCTAGTTATGGCAACAACTATTTCATCATCCAAGTCTCCCTCCAAAGGGTAAGTAAAAGATGTTAGTACACCAAATTCTACTGGGGTATCATAATTAGGAACCTTTAACATCGTTATTTCCTTTATGTCTTTGTAATCTACCTATAAAATAAAGCAATTCATCATTAGAAATATGTGGTCATATTTCCACGAAATATAAAACAAAGCAATCCAAGATCAGGAAATCGAAATTTTCACGAGAAAATGAACCATTTAAAGTATGTGGTCATACTTCAATATCAGAAATAGCTATCTGCAAGACACAATCCTTGTTCACAAGCCGGTTATCCCTAATAATAAATTCACGCATTACAAGTTACCAAAATGTATAAGAGAAATGCATCAAGAAGATAAGACTGAACAATGCCAAAAAGATACAACAAGTAACAAGCGCAACAAACTTAGGACAAAAAACACTTGAGAAAAAATATTACAGTATTAGAAGTACCTATATATGACACCATGCTTATAAAGGCGAAGAAAAGCTTCAGTCACAAATTTTGATCTTGGCTCGTCCATTGTAAAGCACTATGACAACGAGACAATGAAAAAACATTAGATGGTAGTGCCAGAAAAGAGTCGTACTTATTTAGTCGAAGTAAAGCAACAAGTAACAATGGATAAGAAAGATGTTGAATTATGTACCTCACGAGACCAGTCGAGAGAGACACCTATCCATCGTTCCTGATTCAATATTGTATTTCATGCTCATTCTTCCATTTCCATACCTTCAGATCACAAGCATAAACCAAATAAAAAAAATTGTGATTATTACTAGTTAAAAAGGTATTTACTAGCATAATCATATAATTCATGCCTCAGGACTAATCACTGAAGTTCAAAACTCACTTATTCCACAAAACAATCACGACCAATATCATGCCTTTTTATTTTACTATCACGCATTATATTTTTCTCCACAACAACCTGCAAAATGGCATCCTCAGTAATTGGTTAGGAGTAAGAACAGCCCACAGTAAACACCTCTTAGAGAACATATGTTATTTGTCGTACCATTGTCAAATGCCTATATATAGATAAAAAATGAACAGAAGAAATTACTATCTATCTAACTAATTAAATTGATTGAGTAAAAAGAAAAGGAAAATAGAGAGAGTTCCCATGCCATGGATATAAAGGGGTACCTTGAGAAGGCACAAGAATCAGTAAAAAAAAAAAGCCTCAAGAAGTTTTCGCTATTAATATTCCAATTTCAACCAGGCGTTGATGAAAAACACCATCTTTCCTTATTCTTCAATCGCCAAACCTCGTCACATGGCCATGGAGGAAAGTGTTTCTGATAATCTGACTAACAAAATAATGATTAGCCTCAGAACAGTAGGCATGGGTTTCAGAGAGAATCTGGTGCTCTAGAAATGAAACTAATTATGCACATCTAGCAATTCTAGTAGAACATGTCCATAAAAATGGAAGCTATTTTTTTGATATAAATGAACACATAAATACACTAATGTTTTGTCTTATAGCAAGATGAAAGCGAAATGGAACAATCACTAGTAAAGCAGATGATTCAACGATATAATTAGATGACTCAGTAGACTATTTACTTTCAAAAGATTAAACATATTCAACGGTGCAAGCGCTTCTTACCTGTCAGCTAGGCATTTGGATAAAATTACATGTCTCCTTAACAGTAACTTATTCAATATAAGTTGAAAACCACCACAATTATTATACAACATGCAAGCAATTAAAGACTCTCACTTTTCAATATATTCATGATACAGGGGAATAGACCGTCATACCATTTAAGGCTAAGAGATTCAAGTTGCAGAAGGTTCTGCTTCATCGTGTAAAGCGCAGCACACTGCTGCTTTGTGATACACTTGTATGGACTCACTGGCCTAGATTCCAGAGCCTTGTTGTTGTATCTGGTGGATGCGATAACAAATTGGGGAAACTATTACTACACATAGGATGAGAACAAGTTATAAATTTAAACCAAAGGTAATATGCAGAAAATCCATGACATGTGATTAAAAAAGCACCCTCCACAAACAAAAGTCAAAAACGCAGTCTTAAACCCAGTGTTTATGACCTTCCCACATGCACAAACTAGAGATATCATAATATTAATAGTTCCCATTGAGGGAATAAAAACAGAAAAAATAAAAGAGGATGTGAATCAGAGGAATTTACCCACTAACGTTCTCTCCAATGAAAAATCATCGACATTCCATGTCTTCACAGTACCATCTGAGGATGCAGTGGCCATATATTTAAAAGCAAGAAAATTAATGTCATACTTTTACTCAAAGCAATAAGGCTGGTCCCAACCAGATTCTTCATGTCTGATCCTGAATAACCTATAGGTAAAAGAAGCTAATCAGTAACAGTCGATACAAATTCAATAGCTGCGCATGGAAAGTAACATCATGAACTGAACCAGATGATTAAATACCTTGGTCATTCGTGCAGCAGATGGCATTGGCATCTTCTTCTGAGAGCTTGAACAACCCGTCCTTCTCGAGTAGACTACAAATAGTCCAGGCTCTCTCTTCTTCAAAAGCAACAGTGAAGGATTATAAGGATGCTTACAACTTGCAAGGGTTTAAAACGTTGAGTGTAGTCATAAAATCTTACCAGCAGTAGGCAGAGGAATATACAAGCGCTTTGTAAGTTGCCTCCGTGCGTCTTCATCCAACAAGGTAATGTGCTTCCAGTAATTGGTGTCATACTCTTTATCAGCTTGGATACAAAATCAAGTGTCTACTTATGAACCCATCAATCTCTTTGTTTACTGCACAATTTTCATTCAATTTTTAGAGACATGCCAACCTGATCTCCAGTTTGAAACCTTAGAAAAAAACAGGAAAACCAAATCAAAATTAATGCTCTTTAGTAGCAACAATGTTAAGAATCATACAACCTTTACAAACTGATTTAAATGTACAAAGAATTGATGGTTACAGTAGCAATAGCTGAACCGACAAAAAGAACAGGTCATCCACCATCATCGAAACTACCACCTAACAACAATAACAATCCACATGCCAACAGTTGCAGAATCACCAACTCCATCATCTAACAACAACAAAAACCAAACCATAACCAACAAACAACTTCAATCAAATATCCACCAACTTCTACCTACATCACCACCACTACCACCACCCATTCTCACAGCAAAACTAAACCACCAACACCTGCTCCACGACTAAAAGAATCACCCACACCATCGACACACAAACGACTCAAAAAAAGCATCAGATGACTCAAAAACTAAAACTCTACATACAACTGAGTCATTCACAAAAACTTCATTTTCAACTGAATCAAAACATACCCAATACTTCAAACCTACATATAACAGAAAAAGAACACCAAAATCAAAAACTCTAACTTTTTTAGATACTAGTTAGGTTAACATCAAAAACCCTAACTCTATCAAATGATTTCCGATAAAAATAAAATTAACCACAAACGAGTTTATACCTGATGATAATCCCAACAAACTAGTTTATATCAGAGATTGAATGATTTGATTTTTAGATTCCAGGGAAACAATTTGTAGATCGAGATTTCAGAATTGATGAGAAAAACTCATATGGGTTTTGAAGATGGGGTTTGATTCGACTGCAGTATTGATGAGAAAAACTTATAAGATTTGTTGAAACCTAAAATCTATCGAAGATGGGGTTTGATTAAACTGCACTATTGATGAGGTAATCTTTTTCTCTTCTCTCGGAACCTAGACACCCTTCGATGAAGAAAAAATAAAAGAGAGAGACTCGGTTGAAATATCTATATTATTACAAAAAAGAAATTTAAGAAAAAAAAACAGAAAATTAATAAATAAAAAAACGAAAACTACTAAAAGCCCTTAAAAAGATCGTATATTATAAAAAAAAACCAATTGATGTACAACGGTTGTACATGTTGGCATACGTTGCACCATTAGATTTTAATAAATGAAATAAAAATAATTTGTGCAACGGATAAATTGGTGCGCAATGGATATTAACGTTGTTTACTGTGGAACGTCTATATCCGTTGCGCACCTCCGAAAATGAAGTGTTGCTAAAACCAGGATATGGTGTAGTGCGGCACGATTAACTAAATACTTCAATTCATAACAACAGTTGAATGCAACCAACTGTTCGACATTAGGTATAAGGACGACTTGACCCCTGTCGACGCATAATCTCATTTTTCAGATTCACGAAATAATCCCTTTGCATGTCGTCAGTTATTTGTCCCAGATCAATTCTCATTATCTCCATGTCAGTCACACGCTGGGTGCTTGCTGCTATCAACTCGTTGCTCGCCGCTAAATTTCTAATAGATGGACCACCGTCGTGACAATATCTTTGCTAAGCACAGAGGGTTCTGAACCCCACATCTGACAAATAATTGTTGCTGAACAATTGACATTTAGTAGTGTTTGATGTGTTAACACATCAACAGGAACGTGTGTTACATAACACACGGTCCCTTGTTTACAAAGCTATGGTCGGTTATTTGTATTTTAGGAAACCTAGTTTGTTTAGGAAGTTATATATCTTTGCGTTCAAGGAATCTTGTGTATATATATCATGTATTCAACACATAGTTAATTCAATTGAAAACGTCTTCAGTTTCAAGTCAGCTATCTCTTTCTTCTGTCCATTGTGTCATCTGTCAACTTACTCTAAACCTAATAGTTTCAACTGTACTGAAAAATTTTGTTAGGATTCTGCACTCTGTAGTAGTGTAGTGTTTAGTGATGCAGAAAAATTACATTTGCAGGTCTTTTGTTATGTTTGTAGAAGTTTTACTCAAAATAGAAATCAACTAAATAAAAGATTTTATTCAGAACTAAAAGGAAAAAAATACCAAGTTTGTAATTTATAGCAAGAAAGTGGAAAATGGGCAGAAGGCAACTAAATAAAAGAACAGAGTTTCATTTCCCATTATATTCAGAACTAGAAGGAAAAAATACAGTTTATTTGGCTGATATTACCACCAAGTTTGTAATTTACAGCAAGAAAGAGGAAAACGGGCAGAAGCCAAACCGAAGTGCGATATCACAAGCCACTTTCAGGTTCTACATTTATACAGTTTCAGGCTTTGTGTCTTATCAGGATTCCTAAACTTCGGGATACTGAGAATGAGAAGCTGCAAGAAGAGCAGCTCCAATTCCAGAGCCATCATTTGCATGCTCAATAACAACCGTGTGAGCAACTTCATCTCCGAGTAACTCATTGAGGGTGCTCTTCAAACAGGATCTGAATTTGGTGTAGTGCTCAAATAAACCTCCATCAACGGCTACAACACTTCTCTGCTTATCTCCTTCCTTTACCGTGTCTTTTCCCATCTTCTTCAAAATACCCAAGATCCCTGCAGCCGAAAGACGGGCAGCACGTGTTGCAACAATGTTGCAGAGATCTACAACTACTCTTCTTGTTTCAAGGGAAGTATCAGATATCCCAAAGATGTCCTTCAATTTCCTTCCAACCACTCCCAAATCTGAGGAGGTGTCATGATGCATGGCACACATTTCAGGAGTCCTCAAAATAAATCGAGTCTTAAGTTTTGGCGGAACAATATCACCAAAAAATCCAGCCTCTTGAGCCATTTTGTAGAGGACTCTCCGTACAATATCTCCCAAATACATCCCAGAAATAACCTTTTCAAAAATCTGCTCACCAACATTAAGACTGTCCTGGTCCAAAGCCTGATCATATTCAGTTACTGGAAGGTGCGATGACTGGAAGTTACCCCACTCCGTGTTGATTACCATCTCTCCTGATTTAGGAATGGCATGTGCACGCTCTACATATGCTGCGTTTGTTCCAGTTCCCAAAATAACCGCAGCTGCAACATCATTGTTGAAGTATTTGCCTCCAGCTAATGTACCAATTGTGTCATTCACCAGAGCTGCAACACGCATGTCAATTCCCTGCCTGTCTAAGGCTTTAGTTAGTTCTACCACGACATCTTTATCAACCGCATCATCGATGGAGAAACCCTTTGTCCACCTAATTAGAGTCCCTGATGAGATCGATAACTGCTTGACAGGGAATGAAAAGGTGAAGCCCAATTCCCTCCGACTACCAGGAGGAAGGAAGAAACCTTCTCCTTCTGTAGCTATAAATCTTGCGAGTTCTTTAGCAATGAAATCAAAAAGCTCACTTGAAGTGGCAGTCATCAATTCAGGAGGTATTGAGACTTCGGTAAATTCTTGTCTAACAACACGCGCATCCCTTCCACCCAATTGTACACGCAACACTCGGAAGTTTGTACCTCCGAGATCCAAAGCATAAAACAATCCATGTTCATCACCAGTAGGGAGATTATGAACATGGCTATTCAGCATCTTAAGCTTGCTACCACCTTCAGAAGCTAAACCAGCATGCATCTCAGCAGTCATAGCATTAGCAACTTGTCTCAGTTTTCCAATTGGTGTAGCGCACTGTTCTTCAAATTCTTTCAATATAGACATAGCTTTTCTTTCCGAACTTGTCATCCTATGTGTTTCGGTTAATGTAGCTGCAACACAAACTTCTGCTGCACGAATATATTTCTGAGTATAACAAACACGCTTCATCAGCTTACTCAAGGTAGTGTTAGGTTGAAGAGTTCCTAGAAAAATTGGTTTGAACCGGGCATTAGCAAAGAGGAGACTCGACTGAATCTTTTGATCTTTTTCTTTGAAGAATTTAAGAAAAGTCTTTCTGATTTTATTATTAGCAGGCCAATCTGGATCTATTCTTCCTCCCGACATCTTTTGGTTTTCTCTACAAATAAAAGTTGTTCGCAAGACGTACAACACAAGAAACAAGACTCTTAAAGAAATAACGCAATTGTGATATGAAAGATGTGGTTAATCCCTTGGGTATTTATAAGATGTTCAAAGACTAGATTTGGAAGCCTTTTCAAAAATCTTCATTTCGGATTCATAATTCGGTTCTAGAAGGGAAAAGCTTTTCCCAAGTCTAAAACAACATTGCTAACAGGTTACCTAATTTCTTGGGGAGTGTACAAATCCAATGCTTTGGATGTTTTGTCTTATTTAGGATATTGGTATACCCCGAATCAAATCGGTACCAACATGAGAAGTCTAATGTGCATCCAACGCTCCAGTGAAAAACGCACCCGAGCATTAGAGACACTTTGGGCTTTATGATTGCGCAAGTTACCAAAACATAATTCATTCTCCCAGAGGTTTAGGAAAACATGCATGGAACCAACAAACTTCCTGCAGGAAATAAAACTACATTTGATGACAATGAGTAAGCTGAAGACACTTCCTTCATGTTTAATCTCAGTTTACAGGTTTGAAAAATAAGACAGAAACTAAGTTGTACAGCAAAAACTCGATCGGGCTACATACTAAACTGGTATTACAAACGTTCGAGAGCCTCAGTTGAGAAATCTCCAGGTTGAGGAACTTGTTGATGAGGAAGGCCTCTCACTACCGCTTGAACATCTTGCTTGTAATCTTTTTGGCTATTTCCTTTGTGACTACCCATCTCATTTGAGTCCACAACTTTGTTGCTGTTCTTGTTGTTCTCCATACTGATTTGATCGTTCCTAGACTGTTCAGTTGCTGCTGGTTGCCCTTCTTTTTCGTATACATTTCCAGTCTTTGTTTCTTCAGGCTCCATCAATTCCCTCTGGAACAGGATAAGGGTGTTGTTTTATTATACTCTCTCGCGCACATGTATTTGTTGTGGGACGTGTCAAAAAAGGGGACACAGGGAAGAACACGTGTATATGGTATATGTGAATTCCTGCATAAATCTAAGGACACTGCATTGGTCAGGTGTTCTTCTTTCCACACACAAAATAAAACTTGTTACACGTATAATATGAACTCCATTGTCTAATGGAGCCCACTTGCCCAAGAGCAAAGGGTGGCCACTGAGGCATATGACATTCACCATAAAGTTATAACTCCTTTTGACAGTTGGAAAACTAGAAGTCATAGCTTCTATAGCCCACCTCTTATCCACTTCTATGATAAGTATGAGATAGTTGAATATGAGGATCCACTCTACAGCTTAAGCAAAATTAGAGCTTCTGCCTGCTCAACCTCCCAAGTCCTTGCTGAAATTTCCAAATTTGCTAATCATTCTCCTGCACAATAATGTAAAGTAAGATCCATGCCTGCAACATTAACATTTTGTTGGAAGTATGAAACATCCACAGTCAGTTTGAACCAGATATGTAGAGGCGGAATCCATATATATGAAATAGAGTTTCTACTGCTGCATTACAGAAAGGAGTTTAACAAGAAACATTTAATGATGCAAAGTTTTTCGCCACATTCTTTTTCTCCTCTTAATAAATATGACTACTACTGTTATCTTGAGAAACTAAAGCTTTGTATTGAGTCAAGCATACGGGACCTTACGTAATTCCATAGACTTATGCAGGTACTAGTAAAAATCATATAAACAGGCATGTTAAGAAGAAACAAATGCAACAGACCTAGTGCAATTACAGGTTTTCCGTTTTTGGCAGATCAAATCAGGGTGCCGAGTTACCAATCTATAATGTATGAGTTACTGACCTCCTCGCTAGCCTCTTAAGGTATATAATGAAGACATTGTTGTCGGATCGGTGACATCCCATTGACTTTTGTGTCAAAAATGATGCAATTTAAGGTCTAACTGAACCTCAGTGTTAACAAGAGTGGAGGTAGGCATAAAATATGCGGATAACTACAATTATAAGAAAATGTATCCAATCATAAAAAAGATGACAAAATATTTGGTGCCAACAGTTACTGCATCATTATTTTGAGACAAACAATTAAATTGATTGTATACAACAGCTGTAACGTTTATCTAGATAGGTATAACACAGAATCCTGCCTACTTGACCCTACTGTTCTTAATAAATTTACTGATGTATGGTGACAGACTTAAGTGTTGTTTCCAGTTCGGACACCCAATTTTATGATGCGAAAGTGATTCTACCTTAACATAACAAGTGGAGATGCAAACTTGGATCCCCAAATAATCAAATTATCTATTGCTTATACGAAACAAGTTACTAAAGTACGCATCACATTCTCCAATTGCATTTAGATCGAGTGGGAAAGGCAACAAATTGCACATCCAAAAAGCCGAATAGCTAAACCAAAAAAAAGGATACCATCAAGTTGAGATTGATGACATAAAACAGACAAGCGGTAGTTAACGACAGAGTTAAAACGTAAATCATGATCGCTATCACACAGAACCCTGCCTACTTGACTCTGTCGTTCTTACTAGATAATTGACGAACGATGCCAAACATTAGTGTTGTTTCCTATTCAAGCTTCTAGTTCTGTGCTACGAAAGTGATTGTATCTTAACATAACATGTGGAGGTTCAAATTTGAATTGCCAAATTATCTACTGATTATGCTAAGAAATAAGAACAAAAGAGACTCCCTCATAATGGTTCATCCAGACAACTGCATCAGAATTCAGAAGATACAGGGCGACAAACATTGGCGTACTGAAAGAGGTATGGACTGCTTCATTGACACTTTTGTGCATTACAACTTAACTTATATCTTCTGTCTCTATTTTTTCCTTGTTTACGGCTAAGGTTCTTCTCTGAAAGAACGGGCCATTTTCTGTGAGCTTAAAGTGTCCCCCTAAAACAATCTCAGTTGCAGGACATTCCATGCACAAGCTCTCTAGAATTTCCAGAAACCTTGATTTACATTCAGGGAAACAGTAAATTCTTAAATGCAATCCTCTTTTGCAGGAAACATGTTGAAGAAATTCATGAACTCAACAGATGCAGTTACCTTGGAAGATATTGCTTCTATTGTCCAGAGGATTATTTCTTCCTCACTCCTATGGCATCACATGAAAACGGTACATCTACAAACCTGAGCTACATGTTTTAACACTTAGTTTAGTCTCTTGATAACTTTATTTACCTTTCAAGTAAAAACTGAGTATGAACGGTAATTGTTTCACCATGTTTCGACAGTTTCAAGTCTTGAGAGATATGATATTGTCAGTCGCTGCTTCAAATGATATGAAAAAGGTTACACCAAGAAAGGTACTAAATCTTGAGCCACTAAGTTCGACAGATTCTATTCTGTTTTTCTATTTGCTCAATACCTTAACATTGTCATGAAAACCATTTTCTAAATCTTGCTACTTAGTTTTGTGCCTTTATCACTGACTTTTGTTATTTCTATGAAGATTGGCTTTTTGGATTCTTAAGCATTTCTCTCAAAATTCACATATCCCTTCTTTCTTTTTTTATGAAAACAAAACCTCTCACAGTATTAAGGTTTTCAATAAGAGTGGAGCCTCGTGCAAATCCAAGTGCCAAGGGGTTGCCTGGCTACTATTGGCTGATGCCAAACTTGGTTGGGAGATGCCGTTTGGTGATCCAATGGTGGAGAAGCATTCATCTTATTAACCTTTGGAATCTCCTGAAATTTTTGACATCAGGCTTTCAAAGGGGTTGGCTTAGCCACGCCTAACATCTATCTAGTATCTAATTTAGTGACTTAAAATGAAACAAACACCATATATATCTATACACGATACGTGGGTTGTATCTACCTATTAAATAAGAACTCAAAATACTGTCTCTCTCTCTAGACTGTGTCTCTATCATATTCTCATTTTGCATTTACTCCAAAATCAGAGAAATGCAGAACATATCTCATATTTCTCTCATTTTTGCATTTTCTCCAAAGTCAGAGAAATGCGAAACGTTTCTTCTAATATCTCTCTCATTTTCGTATTTACTCCAAAATCAGAGAAATGTGAAAAATGAGAGACAAATGTTTGTCAGCTCAGGAAAAGAAGACACTGTATGAGCTGAAGTTAACATCTACGAATTAAACAGGAAACAAAATTAAACAAGATAAATTGCGACCATCTATGAATTGCACAATTAATAAGAAATCCATGCAAAAATGAGAAACATGGACTTGGATAACATTTAATGATAAGCACTACATTAACCATATCATTAGCATTACCAATCAAATTCATGTCTTGGTACTCCACCCTAAACATGATTATGAAAATGCCTCTTGAACAAAGGGTATCAAAAATTCGAGCTTACAACATCAACTCAATGGTTTGGTTCGGGTTGGGTTGGGTTGGGTTGGAAAACAACAGCAATGACATTCTCCTTCTTAAGCTGGGAACAAGATAAAATATACATTGATGCCATTGTTGTCAGGCACTACGTGAAATCCCCAGCAACTCTTATGTTAAGAATGATGCGAATTCAAATCTAATTGACCCAGGGTTAAGTAATATACAAATATTATGAAACCGTGGATATAAGCATGATATGAGTGATTAACTACAATTGCAAGAAACTCATCCATTTGTAAGAAGATGGCACAATACTCACTACCGACAAAATGGATGTTCTGCATCCTATAGTACTAGTGTGTCAAGTACCTAGCCAGAATCAAGCTTTCCAATGCAGGTGGAAGCGTGGCTATGTCTCAAGACAAAAAATTATCTTAGTTGTGTAGTTAACGACAGTTGAAACGTAAATCTCGATAGCTATCACACAGAAACCTGCCTACTTGACTCTATTGTTCTTAAGAAAGGAAATCAAGTATGGTGACAAATTTTAGTGTTGTTTCCTATTCAGGCTTCTATTTTCATATAATGGAAGTGATTTTACCTTAACATGACATGCAGAGGTGCAAATTTGGATCCCACATTATCCATTATACGAAACAATTTACTAAAGTATGCATTACACACTTAATTCAGAAGCTCAGCGAAGATTACCTGTTAACAAGTGCATCCAGGGATCCTATCTTGCTAGCTCCTTTGCTGAAAAACATGGCTTTCTGTCTTCAATTGATTTGGCTAAATCCATTATTTTTACATCATCTTCTCCTAATTCTTTCAACGAAACGAAGGTGTTCTTGTGAGGATATATTTCACTAACTCCACTAAAACACACAAGCTCTTTCGAAGTTGAAGCTATTGCATCGTAAATGCCCATAGAACTATAATCGAAATATAAAACACCACCACTCTTGGTAAAGGAAAATGGTTTTCTTCTGGGAAAACCAAACTCTTTACTCCAACCCAGTGGCTTTTGCTCCACCTGCTCTTTCGTGTCACTAATATCATTCTTCCCTTTCAGTGGCCATATGTCATAACATAAGCAATTGATGACTTGACAGGAATATCTGATACCATAATGTAAAACCCCATCCAAAACACCTATAGGAATATATCCACAGCACTCAGAACCTGGTGGCAAAGGAGGTGGTGAAACATGTTCACAAAACTTTTCCTCAATCAAATCAAAAACAAAAACCCTTCCTTTATCTATTTCCATCCAATGCAGCGCTCCATTCAAAAAGACACCATTTCCGAAATAACCAGCTTCCCCAGACTGAATATCAAACCTCCCAACATTTCTCCACCCATTGCCACTGCCAATAGTATACACCAAAACCTCAACAACATTGAGGTCTGTTCTTAACATATCAATATGAACAACTTTATACTCATTACTTAGAGGAAGGTAACCAAACCCTCTGGTCCAAGGATAAGAGCTCGAATCGCTTTTGAATTCTGGTAGCTTAACATATTCTCTAGTCAAGGGGTTACAAATACAATAAGCAGTAGTAGGATATCAGCAATCATACAGACAGACCAAACCGTTAAATGAACCAAGAACGCCATAACCACCAATATATGCAAATGGAGGGGTGAAATTGAACCTTGTAATATTATGCACAGGTGCCTCATCATGTTTCTCATTATATTCAAAATAGTAAAGTTGATCATTCTTAGCTTTAACAAGAAAACCCAACTTACCAGAAGAATCAGTGGATCGATTAAGATGAGTTAGATGCAATTGTGAGAATAAAGGATGATGAGATACAAGATTCCTCAAGGGTTTACATACCAATTTGCAGTCTAATACTGATTCCGTTGGCAACCTAATCAAAATCCCAAGTATGATCTCTGTTGGGAGATGATTGAAATTCCTCATTAAGTGGCGGAGAAGAGGATTGATTAACAGAGATATGTTTAGGGTTTTGATGAAGAATCGAGAATTTTGGTTGTGAAGAGAGTGTAAAGTAAATGGGTCTGGGGTTCGAAAATGCCAGTTCCCGAGTAAAAAAGATTCTTGTGGTAAAAAAAGTTAGTATCTAAAAGTTACCAGTCTGGGTTCAGTAAAAAAATATTATGGAACAAGATTCTTGTGGTTTCATTTATATGAAGATTACCTGGATAGATTCTGGCCATGGTGTCTCAAATTTGCTAGTATTTGATTTGGCTTGCTGAACTTCAGTAACAACTACTAGTCTGACTGGTGATCCTTCGACATTGGCATTCTGATGGGTACCATACACACCTTTCTTGATCTCTCTAATCAGAGGAATGGTTGGTGATTTATAGAAGGGAATGGTTGGTAAATTCTAGAAGCATTGCAGTACCTGGACAAGCATTGTTCTTCTCAAGAGGCATACAGGAAGAAAGACTTGAAAACAGAAATAAAAGAACAGTCTCATTTCCCATTTTATTTAGAACAAGAAGGAAAAAAATACAGTGTATTTGACTTATATTCTGAAGCCATCAAGTATGTAACTTATAGCAAGAAAGAAGAAAATGGGCAGAAGGCAGACCGAAGTGCGATATCACAAGACACTTTCAGGTTCTGCAATTATACACAATTCAATCCACCTATCACTTTAACCATGCCCAGCGACTGACCACTAAAAAAAAGGAGAGAAAATTCTTTCTCTGATGTAGAAAGAAACAATGACTACAAAGAAAGAAGTGACTGAAAAAGAAAAAAGGAAAATAATATTACTCTCAACAAAATATTTGTTTCCTCGATAGTGTCTTATATGTCTTATAAGGATTCTTCGACTTCGGGATACTGAGAATGAGAAGCTGCAAGAAGAGCAGCTCCAATTCCAGAGCCATCGTTTGCGTGCTCGATAACAACGGTGTGTGCAACTTCATCTCCGAGTAACTCATTGAGGGTGCTCTCCAGACAGGAGCTGAATTCGGTGTAGTGCTCAAATAATCCTCCATCCATTGCTATAACAGTCCTCTGTTTCTCTCCCTCCTTCACTGTGTCTTTTCCCATCTTTTTCAAGATACCCAAGATACCTGCGGCAGAAAGACGGGCACCACGTGTGGCAACAATGTTGCAGAGCTCTTTAACAACTTTTCTTGTTTTAAGGGAAGTACTAGATATCTGATATAAGAGAACAGAAACCATCAAACATTTAGAATTGTCGCTTGTCTTATCCACCACAGTTGATAGGAATATGAGTAAAGAGTTACACAGTTTTAATTTAAACAATATAGGAGGGAACAAACAAAACCATACCCCAAAGATGTCCTTCAATTTGCTCCCGACCACTCTCAAATCTAGGGATGTGTCATGATGCATGGCAGACATTTCAGGAGTCCTACATAATTCACATTTCAGTCAGGGTTTGTTTACCAAGAATTCAAGCAAAAGCTAAGAGGCGTGCAGGCAAATGCAGAACTGAAAGGTGAAATTGATGCTATACCTCAAAATGAATTGAGTATTAAGTTTTGGTGGAACAACATCACCGAAAAATTCAGCCTCTTCAGCCATTTTGCAGAGGACTCTACGTACAATATCTCCCAAATACATCCCGGAAATAATCTTCTCAAAAATCTGTCCACAGTAATGAAAGATACGACATTTAAAAGCACTGAAAAGACCACAGTTAATTTTGAATAAAGAAAAAACAAGGTCCACATTATACCTGCTCACCAACGTTAAGACTCTCCTGGTCCAATGCCTGGTCATATTCAGTTAAAGGAAGGTGTGATGACCGGAAGTTACCCCACTCCATGTTGATAACCTAAAGATTAAAAAGCAAATATTAATATATATCTTTTACATGCCAGATGCATTCCTGAATTTAGGTGTTTAACTGATCAAATTGATTACTTAAAGAAGAAAAAGCATATTCAAATTAGGATAAATTTTGTTAACCGGTGAAGGTAACATACCATCTCTCCTGATTTAGGTAGGAGACCATGCCACTTAGGAATCGCGTGTGCACGCTCTACGTATGCAGCATTTGTTCCTGTACCCAAGATAACTGCAGCTGCAACATCATTATTGAAATATCTGCCTCCAGCTAATGTCCCAATTGTATCATTCACCTGCATCAACAATGCCAGTTAAAAATCAGATCTGAAGAACCAAGGATAGCATCAGAAAGCTCTGAATTAAAGAAACAAAATTGACTTACCAGAGCTGCCACGCGCATGTCAATTCCCTGTCTGTCTAAGGCTTTAGTTAGTTCTCCCACCACATCTTTATCAACCTAGCACAAGGTTGAAAGGAATCATCATCAGAAACATGAAATTGTTCAGGAAGTTCAAGCGCAAAAAGAAACTGTGTAGAGAGGATAAACAGCAAACTATATAGTTATTAAGTGCAAACTAGAGGCAGGTATGAAAAAACTAACCGCATCATCAATGGAGAAACCCTTTGTCCATCTGATAAGAGTTCCAGATGCTATTGATAACTGCTTGACAGGGAACGAAAAAGTAAAACCCAATTCCCTCTGACTACCAGGAGGGAGGAAAAAACCTTCTCCTTCTGTAGCTATAAATACTGCGAGTTCTTTAGCAATGAAATCAAATAGTTCCTGTAATATTTAACAAATAGAAAACATCAGCAACAAGAAGCTAAACAACATTACCAAAATCGACACAGAAATCAAATTTATCAAAACCACAATTACACATACACTTGAAGTGGCAGTCATCAATTCAGGAGGAATTGAAACTTCGGTAAATTCTTGTTTAGCTACACGCCCATCTTTACCACCCAGTTGTACACGCAACACACGGAAGTTTGTACCTCCAAGATCCAAAGCATAGAATAGTCCATGTTCATCACTACATTAACATAGCACACACATTCAATAAGTTATAATCTCCTGCAAGCTACATCACCAACCAAATAAACCCAATTTCATATTGCACAAACTCCACCAACTAACATTATGATCAATCAATTACAATTCAAGAATTAAACTACCGATTCTTAAAAGGAATTTACATGAACAATCAATTTATCAATGTGGGTTTATCCTATTATGATCCAATTCAATCCAATCCATAATCAATTAAACAGATATAGAAACTTTACATAAATCAAACAAACAAAAATCAGAAGAAAAAAAATCCAGAGAGTTTAAGAGATGTATACCCAGTAGGGAGATTATCAACATAGCTGATAAGCATCTTGAGCTTACTACCACCTTCAGAAGCAAGACCAGCATGCATCTCAACAGTCATAGCATCAGCAACTTGTCTGAGCTTCCCAATTGGAGTAGCACACTTTTCTTCAAATTCTTTAAATATAGACATCGCTTTTGCCCATCTCCCTGAACTTTTCATCCTATGTCTTACAATTAATGTAGCTGCAGCACATACTGCTGCTGCACATACTATTGTAACTCCTACTGTTACCTTCCCCATCACAATATAACCAAATCCAAAATCAAAAAAACCTTAAAAACTAAAAATCCAAACTTTTATAATTTCTCTATTGGAATCAATCACAAAACTGATTATTACAAACCCCCAGATCTCAAAAAACGAAAAAAAAAAAAATCACCCTAAAATTTTGGATCCAAATACAGAGATTTTATTTTTGCTGTTTTTTTTTTTAGCTCTGTGATCTGATAAACTACAGTATGAAAAACTGAGCTACAAAATCTTGATTTTTTTTTCTGATTCAGAATCGGGAGAAAAGAAAATTGAAACCCTAGATTGAGAGAAGGTTAGATTTTTGATCTTGATGTTTTAAGGGTAATGAAAGCTATAAAAAGACAGGGGAGGATTAGATAGAAATTAGGATCAGTAAAACACCAAATTTATACTAAATTAATCTCTATCCTAATCTAATCTTCTTGGGTAAAATACTATTTCCACCCAATCAACTTTCATCAAATCCGTGCAAATATTATCTTTACACCCCACTGGCCGTACAACCCCGTACAGGTTGTAATTTTATCCTCCGGTGGATAATTATCCAGTAAGAAGAATATATTTATCTTAATTAGAGTTTTAATTATGGTGAGTAAAATCTTGATTGTTATCTTAAATTTGTTAAAGAATTTATTTGTTAAAGAATTTGATGTATTTATGGATTGTTTGTATTTCAGTCTTATTGAATAAGTTATGTTGGTAAAAAGTCCGTGGTCCAAGAAATCGTCTTAAAATTAGATGAGGAAATTGTGGAGGATGAGGTGATGATGATGTCCTATTTACCTGGTTTGTCGGAGAATTCTATAACTGTCCTAAAAAAGAATTACTGTTGGCTCTTGTTGTAAAACCGGACAGACTTCGACGTTATTTTAGTGAGGACGGTTGGCACTTGGATAGGGCACAAATTTAGTGAGGACAGTTACTTTAGCATCAAAAATGGTGAAGGTCAAAATTTTGCTTTTAACAATATAAATGGATTTAAACCGTACATCAACTTTTGGTTGTAAGCAAAAATATACTGGCTATAGGAATGGCGAAACCAGAAATGAGAATAAAAAGGGTGAAAAAGCGATGCAAAAAAGAATTCAAAAGCTTTTTGGTAAATATGGTGAAACCAGAATTGAAAATAGAATGGGCAAAAAAGAGATGCAAAAAAAGGATTTTGCAAGATTTTTGGTAAAAATGGCTAAACCATAATTGAAAATAAAAGGGGCGAAAAAGTGATGCAAAAAAGGATTCCGGAAGCTTTTTGGTAAAAATGGCTAAACTAAAATTGAAAATAGAATGGGCGAGAAAAGCGATCCAAAAAGGATTGGGAGGTTTTTGGGTAAAAATAAAGGTAAATAGATTTGAGGGAGGATCCCTTCACACTATCTCACGCTTTGGGAGATATTTTTCTCAAAAAAAAAAAAACTTAAACCATAGAGTATTTGAAGTTAATATTTTGGGGATATGCTCATCTAACAAAGCTCTACATACTCTTAAAAAATGAGCACATTCCGGAAAACTCTTTGATCTTCGACGGCTGATTTGCAAAGTAGTAGATACTAGATTTATACGTTTCGGAATGTGCTCATTTTTTGTGGGTATGTAGAGCTTTGTAAGATGAACATATTCCCAAAATATTTACTTCGGATACGCCACCATTTGGTTTTTGTAAAAAAAAAATATCTTCGAAAGTGTGAGATAATGTGAATCTAAGTGTGAAGGGATCCTCCCTGAATAGATTTTAGGAGTTAGTTGGTATTTTCTCCTTTTCCCTTACCAAGGAACAGTACAATCGTATAACCAGAATCGATGCTCGTGATTGACACTTAAAATGTGGTCGAACTATGTTTGGTACTTTGATAATGGCTTTGGGTATTGGCTCTTTTGCCGCTTATGGTCATAACACTGCTAGACCAATTTATTAAAAAAAAAAAAAAAAAACGCATTTCCTGGCGAATATTATAGATGGCAGTGGCACGATTGCCCATCGTGGTGTAAACACTGGATTGAACGAGGTAGTATGTGCACGGTGAAGGGAGGCGTTCCCAACTCCCAAGGTGTTCTTGCCAATGAACAATACTCACTGAGAAGTAATATTTGTCAAGAAAATAGCATGGCCGCTAAAGGGGTATCAGTTTATTGAAGAAAGTGTTTTATCTGGATTCTTATTTTTTGAGTCAGATCTGACTCAAAAATATGTTAGTTGGCGACTTGGTTTTATGGGTCAAAGATGTTTTGTTCCCTGACTCAAACGGATCCGAGTCAAGGGTTAAATATGAGTCAGATAACGAGTCAAATCTGACTCAATTTACTAAGCATGTCTTGGTCGACAACAGCAACACATACATGATTGATTAATGTTCCAAAACGCTCTTAACATATTGGCACATGGATTACCAAATTTCACTGAGAATTATTAAAAAGGTAAGTAATTTTAACCAGAGAACTTATTGGATTGGTAATTCCAGGTAAACAGCTTTGAATTATTCCCATAATAAATATTTTCAAAGCTGTTTACATTTTTTTATTTTTTCAAAATAATCATAATCATGAAAATTTTTATTAGAACACAAAGTTGACATTAGCCGAAACATGACTTCAAATTTTCGACCCTAGCTTTAGTTGTTCTTTGCTTACTTCTTTATTAATCTTCAAGGTTACGTAACTTCAAAATGACATACACATCAACTTCGATTGACATTTTTCCAACATGTTCCTTGGCCCTTTTCCATACAAAAGTTGGTTGAAATGCAAGCCACTAAAATAACATGATAGACGTCACATATTGACCCCTGCTTTACACATACCACATATGGTTGTCGCGTTGAGTTTGACTATGAATTTTAATGTAATATTGTCTCTTCTTTTTTTCTCTGTTTGGACATGATCAATGAGTCATGATGAACCTAGCAAAAACAAAAACATTGTAAAAGCTATATGGATCAGTTTGACCTATCTTTTGGCTTTTCGTTGGATGATTGAATCCTAATAAAAAAAAAGAAAAAGAAAAAAGAACTTATAGGAATGAAAATCATGGCATTTTCAGGGGCGACCCCAAACGAATTAGGGGCGATTTTTTTATTCCCAACCCATGTACACCGTTAAGGGATGTCCAAAAACGCGGAGAATACGTTAGTGCCCTTACATAATCGGAAGCTATTTTGTGACTGATTATTATAAAGCAATCGGAAGCTTAGTAACGATATTATACTACCGATTAATATCGATTTTGTGCGAAACGCGTATCTTGCTTTTATAATAATCGGTAGGAACAATAACCTCACGAGACTACCGATTATAGTAGCTCCTAAATTCCCAAAATTGGTGATTTCGCCAAGGAAGAAATTTGGGGCAACTTTATAATCGGAAGTCTTATTCACTACCGATTATTCTAGTACCCAAATTCGAAAAAATGACATTTCTGCAAAAACAAAATTTGGGGCAACTGTATAATCGGAAGTCTTATTAACTACCGATTATTCTAGTCCCCAAATTCGAAAAAAATGACATTTCTGCAAAAACAAAATTTGGGGCAACTGTATAATCGGAAGTCTTATTAACTACCGATTATTCTAATCCCCAAATTCGAAAAAAATGACATTTCTTCAAAAACAAAATTTGGGGCAACTGTATAATCGGAAGTCTTATTAACTACCGATTATTCTAGTCCCCAAATTCGAAAAAAAATGACTTTTCTGCAAAAACAAAATTTGGGAAAGCTGTATAATCGGAAGTGAAAATACTTCATTTGACTACTGATTATACGGATGCCCCAACAAAATAAGAGCCGTTGGAACTCTAAACTCTATATAAGGATTGTATCCTTTTACCCTATATGGAACACAAATACCTTTAAACTCTCTCCAACATCATCTTCAACATAATGGCCCAACCATTCATTAATCCTACGGAGTTCACGATCGAAGAAGATTTATCTTTATGTAGGCGCTATGTTCAATTCTATCCGAGACGAGGAGAAGAACGTAGGCAAGGAGGCATAATGAGTATGAGTTATTTGGGGAAAATTCACGAAAAATTCACGCCGACACCGGTAACCCAAACAACCATCACTCGCTGATCTTTTCTGCCGAGTTGGTTCAATAAACAGACACGTCGAAGAATTCGTCCATTTAACTTATCTTGTGAATCAATATCGATTGAGGGGTGAAACCAATGATGAGGTTATAGAACGATCTGTCGGGGAATGGCGGAGATGGAAAAGATCTAGCTTCCGTTATGAAGCTCATTTTAGAATCCTTAGGGCGATGGAAAGATTTAATCCGTTTAGGACTCGTCCAACACGTCCCCGACGCTAATCACAATACCATGTAATACAATTGCGGGAGTTCAATGTAAAATTATGATGATGTGTAGGTGATATTGTTATGAATTTCAAAATATTTATTAAAATCGGAAGTTTTAATTGTTGATTTAACTACCGATTATACTCCAACGGCTAGTTCGTTCAAAAGAAACTAGCCGTGCCTCGAAAACCACACACAATCGGTTGATAATACATATTGATAAACCTCCGATTATACTACTCTAATGAAACTGAGAACTCTGTTGACAAAACATCCTATAATCGGAAGTATATAACAATAAATATTTACCGATTACACATAATCGGGTGCTTTGTTCAAACATTTCCTAACGATTGTGTGTAATAATTGTACGTAATTTCAGTACAGTCTTGTAAAAGTACGTACCAACGGCCATATTTTTAAAAAGAAAAAAAAAGAGACGTTGGGATTTGTCATCTATATAAGGAGGGTAAACTCTTCTTATTTATGCACCAAACAACACATATACTGACATCGTGTATTCTACAAATAGATTTTCCATCGTCTACTCTTGTGAATTCATTCTATATCTCAACTTACAAGCATGGCAACGTTTGGCCGCAGCTGAAGATTTGGTCATTGTGAAAACATGGTATCGTGAAACAAGACGTGAAGATGTCATAGCGGGAAGGTTAACACCAAAGTCTTTTGGGCGAGGGTATATAGCCAATTTGTGCGAGAGTGTGGAAATCCAAAGCAAAGATCACTCCAACAAGTTCATGATCGTTTAGACTTGTCCAAAAAGGGGTAAATGATTACATAACGATACAAAAGAGGATGTTTAACATTAGCCACTTAAGCTTTTCGATCCAACAATTTGTAAGTATAACGCTCGGTTATTCTTTTTAAATAACACCGGGTGTTTAATCTTTCTTACTAAAACAAAGTTGACATTATTTTATGTTTGTTTATGTAGGAGACACTCGCAAAAAGAGAGTACTTGGTGGAAAACGGTGAAGAATTCACTTATGATGGAAGTTATGAATTCTGAAGTCGGTCGTAATACAGTATAAATGTTGATTGATGGTTACAATCGGAAGTTATTATTTTATATTGTCTACCGATTAAGGAAGATTTTCGGCTTTTTGTCAGATTTTGGTGACAATCGGAAGTTTATGCAATATGTTGTCTACCGATTCTGGGAACAATTTTCAGTTTTTCTTTTCGGAGTTTGGTGACAATCGGAAGTTTATGTAATATGTAATCTACCGATTATGGGAAAAAAATTCAGTTGTTTTGTCAGCCTTTTAATCGGACGATAAAGTCAAAAAATTAATAACCGATTATAATATTGATTGAGTCTGTTTAAAAATTAATAACTGTATAATCGGTAGGTTGTGGAACCTATTTGTCTTACGATTATGGCTACATCCAAATCACGAACCACATGGTTATGCCTGGCTCTGTACACTCCAAACCTATGGAATTTGGCAAGGGTTCGATCTGGGATCCTTATAATCGATAGGTCGTTAAGTTGGATAGACTACCGATTATGGTATATTTCAAAATTCATCACATGAAGGATTTTAGAAAAAACTCATTTTGGGGCAACCCATAATCGGATGGTTTGGTAATATATTTAACTCCCGATTAACTTATTGCATCCAAAACACGAACCAAGTGGTTATGGTGGCTAGTGTGCACTCAAAACCTATGAAATATGGCAAAGGTTGGATATGGGGCTCGTTATAATCGGTGGGTTATATAATTATATACCCTACCGATTATGGTATATTTCAAAATTCATCATGTGAAGGATTTTAGAAAAAACTCATTTTGGGGCAACTTATAATCGGTAGTGTATGTAACCTATTAGGCTTCCGATTATGGCTACATCCACATCTCAAGCCAAGTGGTTATGGTTGGCTCTGCACCCCTCAAAACCTATGGAATTTGGCCAAGGCTGAATACGGGGCTCCTTATAATTGGTAGGGGTGGGACTTGGGTTGGTTGGGCGGGTTCGAAGGCTTGGCCGAGGCGGACCCGAGCTAGGAATTCTTTGCCCAGATTGCCCATCGAACCCGTGGAACCCATTGAGGTGTTTCCCAAGTCCGCCCAAATTATGTTCCTCGAGTTCCTCGGGTTGGCCCAAGTTCCACTAGACATACAAGTTTGTTAATATGACAATAATAAATTTAGTAATAATAAAATTTATTTGCTCCATTTATTTAAAATTTCCAAATAATCGAAGATTATTTGGTAATATAAATTCTTTTTATATTGAATGATTAATGAGATAGATATAATTTATATTTTCATTAATAGATTTGAAGATAATATCTAAAATTTCTCTAAATAGATGATAATACCAATTATAAAAAATATCTTATATATAGTTCTTCGGGTTGGGCGGGTTGTTTGGGTAAAAAATATTCGTGTCCATGCTTGCCCAAATTTAACTCGGGTTCATAAAATTTATGCCCAAACTTGCCCAAAGTTTTGAAATACGTTGTCCATGTCCGCCCAATGTTCGGGTTGGGCATGGGTTGGGTGGGTTGACCCAACCCAAGTCCCACCCCTAATAATTGGTAGTCTTACATGTTGGATAAGCTACCGATTATAAAAGGGATTATTAGCCGAAGTATCTACACAACAATCGGTAGGTATAGTTTCAATTTAACCTACCGATTCACCTTTAACCTACCGATTCACCTTTAACCTACCGATTATGGTGTTGGCTACCGATTATATAAGGGAATATTGGCCATTTCGAAAAATCGAAGATAAGGGGTAGCTTAGATTTACGTTTGGGTGACCTTTTTTGTCTTTTAATGTCGCCCCTAATTCGTTTGGGGTCGCCCCTAAAAGTGCCAGGATGAAAATAGGGAAGATTTAAAATTTGTCTCGTGACCCAATTCGCCATTAATTTGGAATCTTATTATCGGGGCTTTAAATGGCTGAGCTTTTTGGGGCTTAACGGGGTCATGAAACAGTGACTCATAGAACCCCTTATCTTATTTTTTTTGGTAATGCCTAATCTACCCTCAATTGATTAGTGCTAATTAAAATGATTAAGCTAACTAATCAGTATTAGTGAATGGATTAAACTAATCAAATCATTAATCTTTTGCAAATCAAAAGTTAACTTTCTTGGATTTTTGAAGAAGGAAAAATGGTGAATTAGGTGAAATTTTTTTGAAAAACTTTGAAGAAAAATGATGAAACCCTTCGTCACAATACTCAGAGAACCCTTATAATCAACTCCCAATAGCAATTTTATCGATTCAAATTCGTTAAAAATCAGAGCAAAATCTGAGTCTTTTACTTGTTACGGCTAGGAACATGTGTCGAACCAGCCGTAAATAGATACCACGGTTGGAAACTGGGGAACTCCCAGCCGTAAATACAAATCACGGATGGGATGTGAAGAACTTTTGGTCGTTATATTGCCCAGAATCACCTGAGTCTATGTTACGGCTGGGTTACGGACATGATACCTAGCCGTAACCAGGTGTCCATTGTTTATTTGGTTATCAGAGTAATATACGGCTAGGTACTTCCCAACCGTAATACTATACGTCTGGTTTTTCCTAACCGCTTTCCGATTACGGTTAGGAAATTGATAGGTCGACCAAGCCGTAACCCAAAAAACCTACAGGTGGTGTGGTACATACGGCTAGAATATCCTAACCGTAAACATACATTTACGGTTAGGATTTCCCGTGTACCTGATTTACGGCTAAGAATTGAACATTTCGCAGCCGTAATGAGCTCTAATCTATATGAAAATGGGTATATAGTTGAACTCTTTTTAGATTGAATATATACCTGTACTCGTTTTATGACCACAGAATTAGTATCACTTAGTACTCAGTCATAAACTGAGTATAAACTTATACTCTTTTGGGATCGAGTATAAAGTTATAATCGTTCTGAAACCGAGTATAAAGTTATACTCGTTTTGAAATCGCGTATAAACTTATACTCATTTTGAAATCGGGTATGAACTTATAATCTTTTTTCAGGTATTAAATTTCAAAATCGAGTATGATCTGATATTCTTTTAGAAATCAAGTATAAAGTACTACTCATTCTAAAACCGAGTATAAATTAACTAGTACTCATTCCAAGATCGAGTATAAAATTAAAATGCAAATATTTTCATTTTGCATTTTTTATCAACTTACGGTTAGTTAATTCTAACCGTAAACGACATCTACGACTGGGAATTTAAATATTTCCAACCGTATTTCTGATTTACGGTTAAGAAATCCTAACCGAAACCCCAACCTCTGTTTTTTTTTTCTTCGTGATTATCAGAATTGCTAACGGTTAGGATTTTCTAACCGTAAACAACATTTTACAGCCGTAAGTTTTAATTGTCCAAACCGCAAACCAAATTACCGTTAGGAAATCCTATTTTCTAAGACGTAAAGTATGATTTTCGGTTGGGAAATTAAGAACTCCCAACCGAAAACAGTTTCAGAAATTTATTTATTTTTAAAATCTAATTTAATCGAATCGAAGCTTTTTGGCAATCAAAAGCAAAGATAAATGATGGGTTTTCTTAGTTTTTTCTTTTTATGATATCGTGATGCGATGGAGAAGAAGAAAAGAGGAAGAATAATGATACATTTAAGTTTTTTTTATGATATTATGATCATCATGTTCATCATGATATATGATTAAGAAGAGGAGAAGAATGAGAAGATAATTGATTAAAAAGTTAAATTTTGATTTATTTAAGGATAAGGGTATTTTTGAAATTTTACATAGATTGGTATCCCCTATCACGTTTTGGTTGCAATTAGTAATTGAAGCTCAGCCCCCTACGGCCCCAATAATAGGATTCTTAATTTGTTGCTGTAAAATTTACATTTTGATTTGTAGTATGCCTTAATGACCTGAATTTTATAAAATGAGCAAAGATTTCCTCAATGCCCCTCAGTTTGCTTGTGGTGTTCGAAATTTCACTTTGTTTGCAGAAAAGAAATGTCCAATGATTCAAAACATGCTTCTTGGCCCAAAATATGTCTTCCGAACCGAACCAAGAATTGCACATTGACCCCGGAATTGCCTCTTGGACCAAAATCAGCCTTTGGTACTACAACCATCGAATGTGTTCTGAATTTCCTCCGTGACCACATATCAATAATCCTTTTGATTTTTTTCTGATTAAAAAGAGTTACAGTATTTGCGAATGATTCCCAACGACCAATATAGATATGTCGGGAGGAATATTATCATAGTGCTCACGATCTAGCTTTCTTAGCTAGAGTGTCGGCCCATTAACTAGCGTGTCAACATACTTGGACTCCGTAGGCACACACTGCCACTGGATCCATGCAGCTCATTTTACATCTCTATGCGGACAACATCTACACTAAATAGGGGTGTGCATACAATCCGGAACCGCGGATTTCATCCGCAACCGTCCGCAAAATTGCGGATGAAAACCAATCCAAAAAAACTCTATGGTCCGGTCACGGTGAATTCTTAAATCCGCAAGGTCTAGCGGTTTAGTTACGGTTGGTTTTGTAAATCCATGGATTTATCCGCATGAGAGGTAATAAAAGAATTTAATAGAAATAGTAATAGCTAGTCTAAGCTCGAGCACGATGTATTTTTAACGAGAGCCTGATGACTAACAGATAATGAAAGACTTAAAAAATGTACCTGAGCTTATGCTTTTCTTTGTCAGGGTCTTTACTCCTTCGGGTGTGAGGGGACTTAATGACAGCACACACCCAATTACTAAGGTTCACTACTAAGAACTCAATCATGTCTCTCCCACCTTCCACACCATTGCTATCATTAACAGGTTAGCACGTTATGATGTACTTCTGTACTTGCAGTTCCTGGAAACCAAGACATTTAGTAAATGGATGTGTCATCGTCATTCTGAAGGACCTTGAGATTATTAGTTGAAGCCACAGAGCATCTTGGTAAATGGGTTTCACAACTTGCAATATGATAAATGTATAACGAAGTTGAAGCACGAACTGTGCTTATGCCGAGCCAAAGTAAGGGTTAGAAGAAAGCTGAAAAATTCTAAACAAAAGCTGGAAGAAAGAAGGCAAGGGACCATTTTGACTAAATCCGCGGTTAAACCGCATCCGGTCCGCATTATCCGTTGATCCGCGGATGTGAAATCCGTGGGTGATTGGGCCGGTCACGGTTCCATTTTCCAAATCCGCAACTTTGACGGTTTGGTTGCGGGTGACCCCTAATCCGCAACCGTCCGTCCGTTGCACACCCCTAACACTAAAGATCTAGAAAGGTGAACCGATTGGGGGTCAGGTAGTGTTTTGGATTTCTGCGACACTAACATTTCACAAATTGTTTTTCAACTTCTGAGAGCAAAAGAAACAAAAATTAGTTTAGATATACAATTTCACAATGATTTCTAGAAACAAAAAATTATCTTTTTTATGTGAAGCAAAAACATTTTGCTTCCGTCTTCTGCTTTTGAAGTAACGGAGGCACTTCCGCTTCTGGTATCCAAACATGCTATAAGATGGTCATTTTCTTTGGTGTAAGAAAACGGTACATAGTTATAGGGTGTTGGATACACCTTGGGTTTTGAGAAGTTTTTTTCGATCTACAAATTAAAAAGCAAGAAGTTAATTGGTGACATAATTTTATAATGACTTTTAAAAGTAAGAAAAATTGGGTTTTTTTTTTTTTTTCTTGTGAAAAACATTTTTGTTCTGACTTTAGGAATTGACTAGTGCTTCGTATTTCTACGTCTGGAATCCAAATATGCTCTTAGCAGTTTACTTGCACTCCAGTATAGCGATTGCTTACAAAATATGCTTAGTTGGAAAAGCATATGCTTCGGGGAAAAACTGAAATTGGGTTAATTATTCAAATATTTTTAAAACATGGTTCTAATGGACGAATAAAAATTAGTATCGGATCTCAAGAAAAAATGTTTGAGATCCGATCTCCTTCTCCTTGCAGCTGCTTGCTTGATGGCCCACATGCAGATATGCTCCACCTGCTTTGGCAGATTTGCCCTTTGCTGAGGATCTAGTCCTGCATGAATAAAGGTTCGTTTCGCATCATGGCAGAATCCCGCAAAGCCATCAATAGTCCGTCCACGAATAAAAAACTTGACCATATACGCAACACTCCTACCCAAAACTGACCCTCTCTGTCTCAAAATCTGCGAGTAAAATTTGACGTAAATTTTATCTACAGCCGACATCCGTACAGGTTATAACTTTATACTTGTGGGATAATGATCCTATCCTTTAGGCTAGAGTTCTAACCATATGGAATATTGTTTACAAAATCTTAAATGTTATCCAAACTTGTTAAAGAATTTGATGTATATATGGATTGTTTGAATTTCAGTCTTATTGAATAAGTTATGTTGGTCAGAAGTCCCGGGTCCAAGAAATCTAAATTAGATAAGGAAATCGTGGAGGATGATGATAATGTCCTATTTACCTGGTTTGTCGTAGAATTCTATATCCGTCCTAAATTTTTACTGTTGGCGTTTCTTACATGTTCGGTTTGTGTATGACCAAACAAACCAGGGACGGATGGAGTCCCAAGCAAAGGGAGCAGTTGCCCCTACTTGTCACCTGTTTCCTAAAGTTATTTATCTATTTCAACTACAAAATAAACATGCATTTTTAAAGTGTAAAATTTCTATAGCAAATTTGACGGCTTAAAGATGTGGGGAAAAACCCATCCAGTACCGAACAAGACCCATCCACTTTGTAATGGGTAACTGCCTCAAAGATTCGACTCACCAAATGCCGAACAAGACCCATCCAACAACTTACATTCAAGATAGTTTGTTAGTTCATGATTTAGTTATCCACGGCCGCAGGAAAAACCTTTAAATTTGTACTGTCGCTCAACAGATCTCATAATGCTTTTATCTTACAACTTAAAAGTCTACATTATTTGCTGCATCTAGTTTATTTTTATTTGCTGTTCTTTGTTTACTTTTATCATTGAATCTTTACATTTAAGTAACTACTAAATGACATACACGATCTTAGATAGCTTAGTTTGATATTCTAACAACATCTTCCTTGGCCCTTTTCAATAAAAGAAATATACAAAAAGTTTGTTGAAATGCAAGTTACTAGAATAATAAGATAGAACTCGACGTCTCAACCCATGCTTCATGTATACTACTTATAGCTGTCGTATTGAGAATCAGTTCATGGCCCTAGCTAATTAACAAGAAGACAGTCAACAAGAAAGGCGAAAAGCAATATAAAAGACGGGAGGGAAAGAGAAAGAATACTGGGCTTGGGCTTTTCTATGGGCAGAAAACTCATAGTTGTTACATTAGGCTCGCAAAACCATAAATTTGATTTGTAGAGTTTGTAAGTTGTAACTTTGTAGTTGTACATTCATGTGCAGGATTCCCCCAACCTCTGGTCGAAGACAATGATGTCCTTCAAGTTTTGAGAAGGATCTCAATTCTTAACTAATGCATAATGATCACGAGGGTTCAAGGATCTTAATGCTCACCGCATGGATTATAGTATATACTCCATTCGTCGAATAAAAATTAAGTGTTTTCCTTCTTATTTCCAAAAATTCTTTTTCCGTCGGATCCCATGACATTTAGTTTGGGACCCAAAGTTATTTTGGGGTTTAAATTGTTTTTGTGTTGTTTTTCGGTCGGTTCATTTAGAATTACTTTTTATTTTGTCCTACACAAAGTGAGTGTTTTTTTTAATTACATCAATACAATCCTTTAGAATTTCCTCAACTAAGAAATCTGGTGGATTAGTGTACCAAGTTTCTGATATTCCTAGGGTCCTAGCATGCTTAGCTAATTTATCTGTCGGACCATTACATTCTCTGATATTATGCTTACATACCCAACTTGAAAACTTACTTAAGTAGAATAAAACGTCTTTTATAATAATCATATTCTGCCAAGAAAGACGTGGACTATTTCCATTTATTACATTGGCCACATTACTTGAATCCACTTCCAGTAAGAGATGCTCCACATGAATCTCCAGAGCCCATCGAACTCCTTCCAAAACAGCTCCTTCTTCAGGATCTGTCACTCTATGCCTGGCAATGCACCTTGATCCTTGATGCTCCCCTGCAAAATTTCTTACTATTAGACCAATACCATAATGAATAGAATTTTTCTTAACTGAAGCATCGCAATTAAGTTTAAGATATGGGCTATTTGGTGGAGTCCATTTCTAGTTTCTGTTTATAATAATTCTGACTTGATGATGGCTATTATCATTGTTACTTCTTGTGATTGAACTCTGAAGATTCTGAATCTTCCTTATTGTTACCATCGGATTTGGATGATGATTTTCAAAAACACACTAGCATCTCTCTTTCCAGACTTCCCAAACTGCACAAGCCATTTTGATGATCCAAATTGTACCCTCTTCATGTTCCATGCTAAACCAGCTTCTAACCCATTCTTGAACAGTGTTGTTATTCTAGATGGATTGTTGACTCCTTGGCATAGATGTATAAACAACTCTAGTGAAGTGACACTGCATAAAGATGTGCTCAGTAGTCTCTATGTTGTGGTCACACATAGCACATTGTGAAGCTTCACCACCAGCTTGTCTCTTAATCCTGTCACTAGAAGGAACAGTATCAGTTATGCATTTCCATAGAAGAAGTTTGATCTTTTCTGGTATTTTTAAACTCCAAACAGAGTTGTACATATTCTTCACTTGTAGATTGGTTTCCATTTTTGATCTCCATCTTCTTATTATATGCAGATTTGACTGTGAAAACACAATTATGTGTGAGAGTCCTGTGTATGTAGCTAATCTTGGTGTTCTGATGGCAAAAACCCTTACTGCAACATATGGTTCAAAAAGTTCAGTTACCAATTCTGCTTTCCATGTTTTTTCTTATTGGTTTATAAGATCATAAACAAACATATCTGTTGAGTAATTTACTGTTCCTGCATTAGCTGGGACTGGAGGTCCATTCATACCTAAAATCCAATTATCTTTCCAAACTTGAACCTTTTCTCCATTGCCAATTTTCCAGAAGCTATAAGTTTTTATGAAATCCACTTCCTTATATAGGCTTTTCCAAGCCCATGTTGCATTCTTTTTCATAGGAGCATGTAGAAGAGTAGTTGTTGGAAAGTATCTTGATTTGAGTGCATTCACCCATAATTGATCATCACTAGTGCAAAGCCTCCAAGCTGTTTTAGCTAATAGAGCATCATTGAATGTACTTAAATCCCTGAACCCTAATCCTCCCTGATCTTTGTGTTTGCAGATGTTTGACCAAGCGCATGGATAAACCCCTCCACTAGTCTCTTCTTTTCCCCACCAGTATTGCCTCTGTATTTTATCCATTTCTTTAATTGTAGTCTCAGGGATCTTGAAGGTGCTCATTTGGTGTAGAGGCATTGCATTTAGGACAATTTTTACCATTGTGGACCTTGCTGCTTGGTTAAGAAATTTTCCTTTCCATCTTGCAAGTATTTTCCTCATGTTATTCTAAATGCTGGAGAAAGAAGAGGTTTTTTTCCTGTTGATAAAAAGAGGAATGCCCAGATATTTTTCTTCCAAAGATATTTTCTGAACTTTCATTCTTTTTGCCATCATTCTGCAGTGCCTATCATGATTGCTTGAGAAGTACACAGAGGATTTTTGAAAATTTATCTGTTGGCATGATGCAGAACTGAACTCATTAATAGCCTCCATTAGATTACTGACATTATGCATTGTTACCTAGGTAAAAAGCAAACAATCATCAACAAACAATAAATGGGAGACAGGTGGAGCTCTCCTTGCAATATAAATACCTTTTATCTTCTTATCAGCTTCAGCCTTTTCTAGTGATCTTGTAAATACTTCCATGGTTAACATAAATAGATAAGGTGACAATGGATCACCTTGTCTCATGCCCCTTGTTGGCTTGAAAGAAGTACAAGAAGAACCGTTGAGTTGTATGTTTATCTCAGTGGTACTAATGCATTCATGCACCAGATCACACCAGTTTTCATCAAATCCCAGTTGCAGCATGATAGATTTTAGAAAACCCCATTCAACCCTGTCAAAAGCCTTTGACATATCAAGCTTTAAAGTCATATATCCTTTTTTGCCTTTCTTTATTTTCATGCAGTGGATGATTTCTTGAGCTAGTGTTATATTATCTGAAATTTATCTTCCAGAGACATAGGCAGACTGCATTGGTGAGATGATCTTGTTCATGTATTTCTTCATTCTGGTGGCCAGTATTTTTGTTATGAGATTATATGTTGTGTTACATAAAGCAATGGGCCTGAAATCACCAGGAGATTGAGGTAGCTTCACTTTTGGAATCAGCGTAAAGTTTGTTTTGTTCATGCTCTTGAGTAGCTTCTTGGAAGTGAAGAATCTCTGCACCATATTGATAACATCTATGCCAACTATATCCCATTGATTTTGAAAGAAACCTGGTGGAAAACCATCAGGTCCTGGATCTTTCCATGGTTTCATTGACTTGAGTGTTCTGAATATCTCATCTGCATCTGATACTCTTGTAAGAAATAAGTTATCTTCATATGTGATGCATGTTGGAAGAAGATTCATGATATCTGGATTTATCTGAGGATTCACAGAAGTACTGATAGTTAGGAAGTGATTATTCAATAAGTTTTCTAGACCAATTCTACCAGTAATCCAATTCCCATTTTCATCCTTAAGAGATTCAATTCTGTTTCTACTTCTTCTGTAGTTTGCTTGAGTATGAAAATGTTTGGTGTTGGTGTCAGCAGCCAAAAGACGTGAGTCTCCAGATTTTTGTCTCCAGTATTGTGCTTCTCTGTAATGTCATTCATCAATGTGATGTTCAATAGCTTGAATTTCTGCAGTATTACTTCCATTATTGCTTGTGGCCTGAAGTTGCTGCAGTTGCTGATGAAGTTGTTTTATATTATGCTGGATGTTGCCAAAAGAGTCTCTATTCCACCTTGAGAGATTATTTCTTGCATATATAAGCTTACTGTGTAATTGGAAAGCAGGTCAACCAGTTACAATTTTTTCCCAAGCATTTGCAATCTGAGCTTTACATGTATCATCCCTAAGATAACATTCAAAGAATTTCAAATTTTTCTTTCCAGTAATGGTTGAAGTTGTCAGGTTCAGCATGATTAGGTAGTGATCTGATCCCAATTGAGTTAGATGAAGCAGATGGGAGTCTGGGACTGAGAGAGCCATTGAGCACTGACAAGTGCTCTATCAAGTCTGGATTTAATTCTCCCTGTACCAAATTTATTGCTTGTCCAAGTAAATGGATTTCCATGAAACCCCAAATCATTAAACCTGCATCATCAATCATTTGTATAATACTAGAAGACATAGAAGAACTAGCATTGTTAGAATTTCTATCCTCAAGATGCATATTGATATTTAAATCTCCTATTACTACCCAAGGTAAATAAGGATTGTCAGTTCCTAATTCTTTTATATAATTCCATTGTGCTTGTCTTAGGGGGGGCATATGGTGTACCATACATACAAGTTAGTAACCATTCAGGTTTTGAAGGATCACTAGTGACAAGGCATTGTATCATGTTGTTATTATGTGCAGCCACTTCTAGATGAAAACCATCCTTCCAAAGCAGAACTAAACCTCCTGCCAGACCTATTGATGGAACATAAATGTGATTTGGATAGTTTAAGTGCCTAACATAGTTTAGAATTTTATCAGAGTTTATTTTTGCTTCTGATAATAAAATGATGTCAGGATTATAAATACTATCTAAATCTTTTATGTGATCTCTTGTTTTCTTGTTGGCAAACCCATTACAGTTCCAAGATATGATTTTCATTGTATCTAAAAATATAGAATTGGAACACACAGAGAGGTTGTAATCAGGAAGGGAAATACTATAACTCCAATTAGTAGCAGAGAACCGAACCAAGTCAAACCAGCTGATTAGAAATCTTATTTTAAGACAATATAAATTAAGAGGAGAAGATAAGATATAAAAAAAAAAAAAAATTGAAAGAGATTGATTGGGTTTAAAAGATACCTGAGTCTCCCCTGCATTGAGTTCAGAATGTTTAGTTGTTCCAAAAACTTGATTGTTATGTTGCACAGTCACCTCCATTGGTGTGGATTCAGTATTAGGGGAAACAGTCTGGTTGAGCTGGATAACATGGGTTTTTCCTGAGATAGGGATATCAGTGATTTTGTGCCTCTTTCCAAGTCTTGCTACTTCATCTGGTACATTGTTCTCATCATCTGGAGCCCCAAAAGTTGTGTCTTTCATGTTTCCAAGTATCTTGTATCCATCAGCAGGTGGAATAAAAATAGTCTTACCACCTTTTTTGGTATTATGCCTTGAAATTGGTATATTGCTTCTGACTTGCGTAGGGCTAGCTCTTTTGAACACTTTGACACTATCTAGTGGAACAGGTTTCTTGTGAATAGCATCAAGTTGAGCTGCCATATCCTCACAGTTATCTTTAGAATGCTTTAGGATATAGCATTCTCTGCAAACCTTGTGTGGTTGTTTTTCATAGTAGACACTACGGGAAAAATCATCATTGACGACACTTTATTAGCGTTGTAGTACCCCTACGACAACGCTTTTTTTTATGTATTGTGTAGGTGGGGTATTGTAGAAAGTCCAAGCTTTTCTACAATGCTTGACTAAGAGTTGTAAAGGGTGATGTGGTTCATGGTTCGACAATAGTTTGCCAAAGTTGTGATTCTCTTTCGATTTTTTTTTGAAAGCCTAACACAACTCTTGCTTGTGTTGTAGGATTATTTTACACAACAAAGCATACGTATCGTAAAAATATGTAACATAACACTTGTATAAGTTGAAGGTCTATCTTAGACAACCTAGGATGTGTATCATAGAAATATGTAACACAACACTTGTATAAGTTGAAGGACTATCTTAGACAACCTAGGATGTGTATTATAGAAATATGTAACAACTCTTATTACTATTATGAATAAGATTTGCACAACACTTGTTAGAGTTGTAGAACTATGTTGGACAACACCTAGTTATGTCGTAAAGACATTCTTTCACAACCTCCGGTTTGTGTAGTTGAAATATGGAACACAACTCTTATTAGAAGTTGTGTGCATAAAACAATTTTGAAAAAAAAATTATACCGAAACCAATTAAAGAAAGTGTTTCACATTCATATTAACATGCCAGTGTAACATATTTACATTCATTCCAGTTAATTGCATTACCTAGCTAACATCAAATCACCTTGTATGGAAGTGTGTTGCTCAATGAAAGAAAATAAAATGATAGATTCTTTGAACATGACTAAAAATATCATATAAGTCAGAAAGCGCTTGAGATATTGGCCTCCCCTACAAATATATGCCTCGAGATATAGCTCATCAACACGGCACTTAGTCTGCATCTGCAATCTAATTCTCGTCTCAAACCCTTCAATCTCACACTCAACATCAACAACCACCACAACTGATTTCTTGGCCTTAGACTCTTCATTACTAGGACTTCAATTTCAACACTCCTGCTGCAATACTTAACACCGCAACATCTTCCTGTAGCCTTTACTAACTTCCCAGCAAACCACTCAATTCATCTCACCAATAGCACCTCACTTTCTCCGGCAGTAAGTATAAACCACTTAACCAAAATCCAGTCTAACCAAATCAACTTCTTCTTCAATTCAGATCCTCATCAGCTCACGGAAACAGCTCATCTTCTCAACCAGACAACCACAGATCCACTACAATAGTCATAACTCAAAGCATCACTGATCCAACATTCAAGAAACGAAAAAAAATATCAAGTAAAATTTGATTAAGTAAGTATTCTACATTGTCCTAGATAGTGCGAGTTTGAGCCAACTTTGGAAACTCAATGCAACTAGATGCAGGTTTTGGCGCTAGCTCCTTAATTACTGGTACATTCAGAGGAATGCACCAATCACCAACAAGCTATCGCCCAATCTACAACATTATCACAGTCTTGTTATATGGGAAACTTAGCTTACTACTCTACTCAAAGTCCAACAATAAAAGGTTCGCATAAAAGTAGTGTCGATCAAAACATAGTGAACCGAAAGGCGTGCAATTCAATACCGCAAATTGACCAATCTTGTACCCTCTAAAGCATGCTAATAACATACAAAAATTGGCCAAAGTTATGAGATGCTTACTTCAAAGAACACTTCATCGTGATCCAGAGCAAATCTACTTCCAAATAAAATACCTTTTATTTATTCGAACAATTCTTTCCATCGATTCTAACTCGAAACAAAATTAAACTTAACAAACATGATCATGTGCACAATGAGATAAAACTTACTCCCCAGCCCTCTCCTCAATTGCTTTCATTTACATCAGAAACATTTCTGCTCTCAGGTAATGTGTCATTTATAGCGTAATGCCTTTTGGCACCTTCTCTGCATTATATGCGGCAACTACAAAAAAACAAAGTATTGATCCTTAACCCCTCAACTCTCCACAAATAAACACCCATTAATCAAGAAATAGGGTAAAGTTTGATATATCAAGAACCCAAATTAAGAATTACTTGCGAAATGAGAACATCGGTTGTACTGAGCTTCTTTGTCATTGTTTTCAAGTATGATATGTCGTAATTGGACATTGGGAACATCTTTAACTATGTGCCATTGGTGAAAAGACGCCATTCCACTTGTCTTGCCGCCAAAAGTCCACATCCTTCTTGAAATCAACTTGTCAAGTCATTTCGGCTCGGCCAACAAACGCAGCTCCCATTTACGAAATTACAGTAAAAAGTTCACTTATCGATTGATAATGTTAAAATAATAAGCACGGTTTCACAACCAAAAGTTCTGTAAGGTATGAAGCTAGCTTTATACTCACCGAGAAGAGGAGATAGATGGGAGACCTTTTGCACGTCTCTCCAAGTTCCATCTCTGCCTCTCGGAATGCCGCATCCAGCTTTTTATACTCATTGAGATGAGAAGGTTAGTTTCATATCTACATAGGCGCGCCACCAACATACCACCCTTAAATCGAAACCTGGCCGCGAGTTGACTACTCTAAGTCAGAAACTTGGTAAGAACGAATAAACCATCCATTTACGGTAAGATTTCTTGAGATATTCTACGAAACCTTAAAAATACCCTATTTACGCATATTGTATGCGTACCGGGATCCGAGATCGAAACACGGCCGTGAGTTGACTACTCTAAGTCAGAAACTTGGTAAGAACGACGAATTCATCCATTTATAGGTAAAATTCCTCGAGATATTCTACGAAACCTTAAAAAAACCTCATTTCTGCATATTGTATGCGTCTTAGGATCCGAGATCGAAAACGACCATGCGAGTTGACTACTCTAATTGTAAATTCGGTAAGAAGCAGAATCCATCCATTTTACGGGTAAGATTTCTTCTAGATATTCTACGAAACCTTAAAGAAACCCTATTTATGCATAAATGTATGCATACCAGGCTCTTAAATCGAGACGGCGCGAGTTGACTACTCTAAGTCGGAAACTTTGTAAAACGACGAATCCATCCATTTACGGGTAAGATTTCTTTGAGATATTCTACGAAACCTTAAATATACCCTATTTACGCATATTGTATGCATACAGGGATCCGAGATCGAAACCTGGCCGCAAGTTGACTACTCTAAGTCAGAAATTCGATAAGAACGACGAATCCATCCATTTCTGGGTAAGATTTCTTCTAGATATTCTACGAAACCATAAAAATACCTATTTACGCATATTGTATGCGTATAAGGCTCTTAAATCGAAACACGGCCGCGAGTTGACTACTCTAAGTCGAAACTTGGCAAGAACGAATAAACCATCCATTTACGGGTAAGATTTCTTCGAGATATTCTACGAAACCTTAAAAATACCCTATTTTCGCATATTGTATGCGTGCCAGGATCCGAGATCGAAACACGGCCGTGAGTTGACTACTCTAAGTCGGAAACTTGGTAAGAACGACGAATTCATCCATTTATAGGTAAGATTCCTTGAGATATTCTACGAAACCTTAAAAAAGCTTTATTTCGCATATTGTATGCGTACTAGGATCCGAGATCGAAACTTTGACCGCGAGTTGACTACTCTAATTCGTAAATTCGGTAAGAACGACGAATCCATCCATTTACGGGTAAGATCTCTTCTAGATATTCTACGAAACCTTAAAGAAACCCTATTTCTGCATAAATGTATGCATACTGAGGCTCTTAAATCGAGACCTGGCGCGAGTTGACTACTATAAGTCGAAACTTGGTAAGAACGAAGAAACCATCCATTTACGGGTAAGATTCCTTCGAAATATTCTACGAAACCTTAACCAAACCTTATTTACGTATATTGTATGCATATGAGGCTCGGATATCGAAACTTGTACGAGGGTTGACCACTCTAAGTCAAAAACTTGGAAAAAACAGCGAATCCATCCATTATTAGGTAAGATTTCTTCTAGATATTCTACGAAACCTTAAACAAACCATATTTACGCATATTGTATGCGTATAAGGCTCTTAAATCGAAACACGGGCCGCGAGTTGACTACTCTAAGTCGAAACTTGGTAAGAATGAATAAACCATCCATTTACGGGTAAGATTTCTTGAGATATTCTACGAAACCTTAAAAATACCCTATTTACGCATATTGTATGCGTACCGGGATCCGAGATCGAAACACAGCATGAGTTGACTACTTTAAGTCGAAACTTGGTAAGAACAGCGAATCCATCCATTTACGGGTAAGATTTCTTGAGATATTCTAAGAAACCTTAAACAAACCTTATTTATGCATATTTTATGCATACCGTGCTCGAGATCGAAACACGGCCGCGAGTTGACTACTCTAACTCGGAAACTTGGTAAGAGCAGCGAATCCATCAATTTACAGGTAAGAAATATATCGAGAATTGGATAAGAAATATATCAATTGAACATCCCAGGTTGAAGATTACCGAGTTAAAATGACCATATTACCCTTAATAGAAATAAAGGTAATAAATATTACGGTGATTGTGAAAATTACTAGACTATCCTTATCCGAAATAAGTAAAGTAAATAATACGAGATAGTGAAAATGATCATATTACCCTTCATGGAAATTTGTGCCATAAATATTATGGAGATTGTGAAAGTGACTTTGACTACCCTTATCGAAAAAAATTAAAGTAAATATTCTTTGCTTGTGAAAATGACCATATTACCCTTCTTGGAAATTAATGCAATAAATATTATGAAGACTATGAAAATGACCAGACCATGCTTATCGGAAAATAAGTAAACTAAATATTATAAATTGTTAAAATCACCATATTACCCTTACTAGAAATAAAGGTAATAAATATTATGGAGACTTTGAAAATTACCAGACTACCCTTATCCGAAAGTGAGTAAAGTAAATATTACGAGATAGTGAAAAATGTATGTAATTATTTACGAGATAAAGGCGTGTATGTGATTGTTTGAGAGAAGGCTTAGGGCATTTGCGGCTCGATCACCCGAGCATTATTTTTGAGCATTACATTTTGTTTTACAACTCTTATGAAGGGTTGTCATAAAGTTAGTGTATTAAAGAACCACAAACTTGACAGAACATGTAAGAGTGTAGGTATGGTTAGTGGTGTAGACTTCCATACAGGAGGTTGAGGATCAAATCCCCCCATCCTCATTTCTTCTAATGTTCTATATTTTTACTTCAACAACACTTATAAGTATTGTTATACATTTTTAATAAAAAAAGAAAAAAAAAGCCAAAACTTGTGAACGGTAAGGATGGTTGATGAGTTAGACGTCCATGCAGTAGATTCATGTTCGAATCTCCCCTATAACCTCATTTTTTCCAACATTATATATTTTTACTTCAACAACACTTATAAGTGTTTTTGTAGGTTTCTATTTAAAAAAAACAAAAAAAAACATAACTTGTGAACTTAAAGGATGGTTGACGAGCTACACTTCCATGCAGTGGGTTCATGTTCGAATCTCCCCTCTAACATATTTTTCATTATCATATTTTTGTGTTCTTCCACAACACTTGTGAGAGTTGTCATAGGCTAAGTCACTACACTTATAAAACAGAGTTGTTATAGCTAAATGTCGTCACAACTCTTTTTCTTAAAGAGTTGTCGTTTTTTTTCTTATCGAAACCCCTTGGTCCTAAGTGTTGGTAGTGATGATATACGACAACTCTTACTTCGAAAACAGTTGTAAAACATATGACTTTCTACGATATTTAGCAAAGAGTTGTAAAACCCCAGTTGTAGATGTATATTTTTCTGTAGTGAGAATCTCACCCATTTTGTTGAGTTTTCCACCGTGCTAGCTAAGATGCCTCTTCTCAGTGGTGTTGTTAAATCAATATTCACATAGACCTTAAAAAACTCTCAAGTGTCTGGCAGAACAGTTGGTGGTTCAATTGCAATCACATCTCCCATAATGTTGCCCATCTCCTTAACAGTTATTTGATTCATATGCTCAGGTAATAGGTACTTCAATTCAATCTAGAAAACTTGTTTTCCCCAAGGTAAATCTTTGTAGATCATTGTTGGATTGTAGTAAAAAAGGACTACCAGATTTCCATCAATACCCCAAGGTATCTCTTCCCAAACTTTGTTCAGCTGAATCCAGTTAGCAAAGGTGAAAATCATTATGTTTGTATCTAGCTCATGAATCTTCAGATCTCCTTCAGGTATGAAACTCCAAGTATTTTTGATGTATTTTTCTACCACCTTGTATGTTATCCTTCCTTCAATGATTATCATCCCAATGAGTGTAGCTTCCAGTTCAGCCTCATTTTCATCCTCATATTCACCATTTGTGTAAACTACCATTTCAGCAGGGTTTTTTTCTTTGTTCAAATCAGTGTTGTTGAGATTCTTAGTGATTTGGGTAACTTCAGTTTTCTCAGATGACATGGCGGAAACCAATTTTGACTCCATAATATGATAATGGTGCTGGTATGAGAGTAATTTTGAGCCGCAATAAAAATAGTTCTCTTGTATAAAGATTATATGAGAATTAGGGTTTTTCTGCTCAGCTTTATAGGGAATAAAGTTTTGATCAAGATTATTTTCATACTCTAACTGGTTTATTTTTGAGGATATTTCGGCTGTAATTTCTGTAACAGCTGACAAAATGGGTGTTTTTGAGAGGGTCAAAAGGATTAATAAAAGGAAAGCTAGTTTTTTATGGTAACTGAAATTTGAATTTTGAAAATGACTATATGGCCGTGAAATGAGTTTTGGTAAGTTGACTAGGTGGAAGTTTAGAAGAACCAATTCTGAGATGTACCAACCAGACTTGTTTTTCCGATTCCGCAAACGCACTGAATCCAGAGCTTTAACAAGCAAGACTCCAATGGAAGCAAACGCTGTGACTGTGAACATTGATACGGCAAACGCCATTACTGCAAACGCGGGCTGTGCAAACGTTGTTATTGACTAAACATTTCTGAACTGCAATCAAGAGAGAAACAAAAATTTAGTTAGACATTAAGAAAAACAAGATAGGGATAAATCAGAAAGTTGTTGTAGGTGAGAAAAAATATAAGGAGAACATAAAAAATTTAAGATGAAATCTGATTCAGTATTATAATCATAATCAAGAGCAGATTTTGAAAAAATTTAAACTGGTTTGACTCAGTTCATTCGCCCGATTTGCAGACTGGATGCATTAATATTTGTCAGTAGACATATTTGCAACATCTACTTCTCTGCTTGTCTGATCATCTGTGTATCATTTTTATGTGTTATTTTTCAAATAAATCCTTGCTAATAAGTATTGTTACCGAAATTTTCTAAAAAATATAAAGAATTTTATAATCATGTTACTCATATTTTAGTTTGTGTGATATGTCAATTCAAAATTTTAACACAGAGTTGAGGAAAAAAAAAAAAAAAAAAACTTCTCTTTCACTTTTTCCTTGAGAGTTGTGTAATCCTAACACACCCATTTTTTTTATGGGACTAAAGGAATATATGTTTTCGTCGACAGTTTCATTGTTGTGGGATTTATGTTGGCATGGTCAATTGCCCAACAAAAAATTTTCCGATCAGCAGAGTGTTATTGTGATATCTTCTCCCTTTAACACAAATTTATCATGGATTAATTGGGCCCAGAAAAACAATTAGGGGCCTCACACTGGTGGACAAAAAAGGTCAGCCAAACCTAATTTAAATAACCCTTTATCCAAATATTTTAGGTAATGGCTAATCTACCCTTATTTAATTAGTGATAATTTTATTTAATTAGTGTTAATCTTACTTAATTAGAATTTAATCATTTTTTTATTTTTATTTTAATTTTTTTCAAAAGAGTCGTTAAATTCTATTTAATTAGTGTTAATTTTATTTAATTAGTGTTAATCTTACTTAATTAAAAAAATGATTAAATTCTAATTAAGTAAGATTAACACTAATTCTATTAAAAAAATTGCAATAACGACTCCAACTTCAATGACGACTCTAAAGAGTCGTTACTGTTTCAATGACGACCCTACAATAACGACTATTTATAGTCGTCACTGAAACAATAACGACTCTAAAGTGTTGTTAATGTAGGGTTGTTAATTTTTTTAAGAAAAAAATAAATATTAAAAAAAATAATTTATTAAAAAATATATAAAAAAAAAATTAATACGGTTGACACATGTCACCATCCTAAAGGTTGGGGTAATCTAGTCTTTTCATTATATTTAGACACCCCATATCCACCTCCCATGGGTGGGGATAAAAATCTAGGGCCCCTAATTGTTTTTTGGGGCCCCCAATTAAGCGGTGAAATTTATTTAGTGAAACAAAAATTGCATAACATCTGAAAACGCAGGGGATGCCAAATACACCAAACTTTTTCGTTCAGCAACCTATATAAACAAAACTTAACACAATTGCAAGTAGACCAACTTAATGATCCTTCACAATATGTATAGAATTAATATCTCAACCTCTAATCAATCAGTATGTATATAGACACAAGGTACGTGAACCTGATTGTTGAGCAGAGTATTTGGACGATCTTAAAAATAAATATCCAAGATCAATCTAGTCGTATCCAAATAATTCAATCGGAATTATACTAAGTTGTTAAACTTGTTATCAATCTTTTAAGATACGAATTCTACAAGAAACTAGTCTCGTAATCGATTAAATTAAGTGGACTTATCTAAGTAGATTGAATACGTACAAACTCGTGTAAATTCAATTATAAAGATAAACAATATAATGCTAAAAAGGAAAAACACAAGATACCAGAAATTTTGTTAACGAGGAAACCGTAAAAGAAGAAAAACCACGGGACCTCGTCTAGATTTGAACACACACTGTATTAAGCCGTTACAGACACTAGTCTACTGTCAGACTTCAGACTGGAATGTAGTTGAGACCGAATCCACCCTCCAAGCGATTCAATAACAGTCGCGCTCCTTACGTCTCTTGAACCTCACAAGGTTCTACGCACTTGATTCCCTTAGCTGACATCCTTTACAGCCTTAGTGTTGCTTCAGCCGAAGTGAAGACTTTTGATACCAATCTGCCTCTAACAGATAAGCCTATTTGATTTCTATTTAGATCAAGGTATGGAAATCAGTTTGCAATAGCAAGCTTGCAAACCTCACAAATCCGGAACTTACGACTCTTGAAGATCAGCCCAGATTCTTAACCTCCTCTAAAGAACAATCTTCGAAAGATCAACTGAGATCATTGTTTAGATATCTGTCTTGAGGAATCACAAAGTCTGAGACGAAGAGAACTTTGTGATTACTACCTATCTTGCCTGAAAGAGATTACTAAAACCTCGATAATAGAAAGCAAGATCAGGATTCACGAACTATCAAGGTATAGATAGTCGGACCTTGCTTCACGAATTCCCAAGCGAAGTCATTTTAGTTGTAAACCTAAAAGGTCAATAGAGGCGACTCTAGAATTAATTAAGACACAAAGTGTCAGGGATTGATTTTCCCAGTTGACATAGATGCTCTATTTATAGTTTTCAAAGACCATGGTTAGCTTAGAATTCAAGCTAAGATAACTTGATAATCAAGCAAACAAAATAGGTCTTCAAACTAAAATAGAATATTATACACATAGGTTCGGTTACTGAACCGTGTATAATGACTATTCGGTTTGGCAAGTTAGCCAAAGAACTAAAAGCTACTTGATGTTCATTTAAAAACCTAAGAAATTAATCATGATTCGAACACCTAAGTGTTTTGATAAATCAATGAAGTCTTAGAAGTGTTTAAAAGAGTTCTAGCAATGCTAAACATATTAAAATAATAATTCTTTGAGCATTTGCTAAACATTGTCAGGACAGTTGGTATATCGGTTCGCTAACCGTAGGGCTTGTTCACAAGTTAGGGTGCAGCAGTTCGTGAAATGAGTTTTCCAACCCTACTAGACTCCGGAACTCAGTTGACCACAGTTCGTGAACTTAGTTCGCCAACTGCCAGCCAATTAATCCAACCTATAAAATTCAGTTCACCACGGTTCGCTAACCAGGTTCGTGAACTGTTGCCAACTGAACTTGTGTTTTGCGAACTGGTTCGCTTGTTAGAGCATAGCTCGGTTGAACCCACCAAGCGTTGGTATGTCAAGTTTGGTTGTAATATTTACTGAACCAAAACTCATTTAAAGAATCGCTTGATTATTTACTAGAGTCAACTTCGTATAGGTTTACTAGAAAGTTATTAGGATATGAGACTTACAAGTATTACGTGAAGAGTTGAAGAATGTGAAGAAGTAAGGAGCTACAACGACGACATCATCCATCCTCTTGAGTTTAGTAATATTTGACTTGAACTGTTTCATTCCTAACGTATCTTTGAAGTCGTGCATATTGAAAACATAACTGCGAAGCTGTGAATGATTATACTCTAGTTAGACATAGTATTAAGGAATTACAATACGAAGTATAACGTGTATCGTTTGAACTTCGTATATAAGACATCGACATAATCGTATGAATGCTATTGTGATTATGTATGGCTATGGGTGAAGATTTCTTCCTAGGAAACAATGTTTTTACATTCGTTTAAAGGAAGTACAATTCATAAACTTGTTTTATGAATCGAAAGGGAAATCGCTAGGATTATTGGTATTGTTATTCATTGCAAATCTTTGGATTACCAATATGTGTGTTTAGTATAACCGCTCATAACTTGTTTATGTATCTTGGTAAAACTATTCACAAGGTCTGACTTTTGTATTCATATGACTTTTATTAGTCAAACCGATCTTAAGTAATCACCTGAGATGGTAAGATCAATATGTTGTAATTGGTATGACCAACTCTAGACATTGGGGATACAATTCTAGTAAGAGGTCCAACCGATCACAAGTGTGTAGAATCGATCCTTGTAAGAGGTGCAACAAGTCTTAGTTATTGGTAACCGATCCTATGACTTGTGGAACAGATTGCAAGTTAAATACCATAAATATGTGGTAACCGATCCTAGTACCTAGTCAACCAAATTTTGGAAAGCTAGTGTAACCGATCCTAGTACCCACATGGAGGTAGAACCGAAACTTGTTTTGGTAGAACCGTGAAACCCATTAATGGTGATTTGATAGGATAATCAATCACTTGGTTCTTGGAAGTCAGATGAACCAATTCTAAACTTGTTTGGAAGTGTGGAAAATCTGTTCCAAGATTGTAAATATGAAAAAGGATTTACAAAGTAAAGATGTCGACATACTTTGAACATGTGTAGTAACTATTATCTTTTATTGTTCAAAGATATTCCTTAATAGCTAAAGGAGAATCCCGGATCGAAATGATTTTAATTTCCATCAATTAAAAATTGGCAATGTGCATTTACTAATTGGAGATTTTCTACTGATATTTCGGTCAATATTTGGTCAAAGCATTTCCAGGAATTATGGAAACCGAATTTGGAAATATATTGCATATCTTGAGAATATTTTCGGTTTTGGAAATTCCTTAGTGTCCTAACTTCCTTGGTCTATAAATACTGAAGTTTGCATTTCGAGCAAATTAATCCTCAGAGCCAACAAAACTACCTTGTTGTGTTGTTGCTGGTGGATCCGTCTATTCTGAGAAGAAAGTAACCTAATTAGGCAAAATTCTTACGACCGCTCGTTACTTCTTTGGGATTGGGAAGCTCTACAAGTACCGTTGGTGGGAATTTAGATAATTACAGTTTATTATCAGTTTTCAATTGATTTGATTGACTAATGGTTGTTGAACTTTGATTGCACCTAGTTTGTTTATTCTTGAGAATCTTCTCTTCTGATATAAGATTCACTCAAACTAAATCGAAGTTTCGATGGGGATCTTTAGACTGTTTGTAGTTCTAAAAACGTCTTGTGATAATCCATTGTTAACAGACTCCGTTATGTGTGTGATTGATCACAAGATATTCAAGTTGATTGTGTGCATGTGTGTACTGAAGATCTAAGAAGATTTGAAGACAAAGAAGATTTCTGATTTGAGTTCATAATCTTTGGTGTGCACAAAAATTGATCGGCTAGGGATCAAACTATAATCGGTTTATCTTTGTGATAACCTTGATTGATTAGTTGAGTAGATCGGCATCAATACAATTCTTTGTGATTCAAAGTATTGATTGCATAGTCTTAACAATTACTTTGGTAGTTGTTTAAAAGATAGATCTAAGAACCTGACAAAGGAGTTTATTGGGATAAACGGAAGAGCCTTTTGTCAAACTCATATCACGTTGTTTGAAAAGTGTTGTTACCGAACAGATTTGTTGTTCCTTTACCGTTTGGAATACAAACCAAATGAATTGTTCCAAGTGCGTGACTTATTACAAGTTGGAGGCGCAGGGATACAGGCGGAACTAGGTGAACTATAGGTTTAGTTGCTTTGTCTCAACTATACGAAGTTGGCTTAGATTTTGTATAGTGGCTTAATCCTGAGAGTATTCAATTCTGGACAAGGTCCTAGGGTTTTTCTGCATTTGCGGTTTCCTCGTTAACAAAATCTTGTTGTGTCTCTTACTTTTCTATTTCCGCAATTATAATTGTTTTTATTATAATTAGAAGTAAAATACACAAACGTTAATTCATATTTACTTGATAGCAATCCTATTGTGTTTGGTTAAGTCCGAACCTATTATCAAGTAAACATACTTCGTTGTTGTATTGTCTCGATCTTGTATCCATAGTCAATCACACAAGTTATCTTGTTGTCGTATTGTCTCGATCTCGTATCCATAGACGATCACACGAAGTGTGAACCGATTAGTTGTATTGTCTCGACTCAGTCCATAGACAATCACTTTCGGAGAAAGAACTTATATGTGTAAAAGTTGGAGATTGAGGTATATTTGGGTACCCTCGTCTTTTCAATTGGTATCAGAGCAGGCAAACACGAAAAGATCTAACAATCTGTGTTTGGTGCGATCCAACCTATAAGATATGAGTCAAAATAAGAAAAGCAAAGCTAAACTTATGAAGAACTCAGTTAATGTATGTCAAGATAATGAGAATAATATCTCAGAGAAAGTCAATGGAAATTGGTCTCGTAAGTCTTTTCGAAAATCAAAGAAAAAGTCTATGACTAATAACTTGATTGCGAATCATGTTCCTGATCAGAAAAGAATGAATCTGAAACTCAAGAATCATGTTTTGGATCCGACTCCAATCTCTAGTGAAAAATCATCTGTTTCCAAATGTGAAAAGAGATTGATTCACTAGTCTGCCAAAGTTCTGAATTTTGTAAAGTGTTAAAAAGATTTTCCTAACATGTTGAAAAATATTCAGAAAAGAGAAAAACCATTGACAATCTAGATGATGTCCTAGAACTTATTGTTCAACTGGATGTAAGAATTTGTGAAGGAAAGCGAGAAACACTCAGTCTTCAAAATAATTTGGTAGATTATGTGGAACAAAAAATGGCTTTATGCAACAAAGTTCATCAACAGACTACAGAGTGTGAAATGCTTACTCAATCACTGGAGCATTCACAAATAAGGAATAAGATCCTTATTGAAGATCTTCTTATAGAGACATGTCGAAAGGTATATCTAGACAGGTGTTTAGAAAAACATTTCTAACAAGGAATGGGTACCTTAAGAGGACATATAAAATGTCTTGAACAAAAGACATTAGCAATCTCTCGGATGGCAGATCTAGACCACACGGGTTCAAGTTCAAGGAACATAACATCATGGGCACAAGATGTAATCAAGGATATAACATCTCGCAATATTCCTAATGAAGTATGTTCTCGCTCCATCCCACGCGCATTGTAAGTTTTGAACTTTCACGATGTATAGTCTTCCGGATATTGATAGACGCACTTAGGTCGAGTATGGGGATTTCATAGAATCATAGCTTTCATGCTTTACTACGCGGTAATTTTCTTCCAAATACTTTGCAATCGTATCTTGTGACATCCCTTGAGCCGCATTTTCATTATTCCCGATTTTCCTTGGTGCTTTCCTGATTGTACCCCTCTCTGCCTCCTATGTTTGCTTCATAAGATTTCTTAATTCTTGTTGGCGCCGGAAGAGCCTTCTAATTCCCTTTGTATATCTTGCAGGGACGGCTGATTCAGAGATGCGTCATCAACTTCCTATTGTTTTCCTTTATCGTGATCAACTTATACTCTTCCTCCTTGTGTCCCCTGAGTAATCGGGTTACTGACTATAGCTCCTACTATCACCTCTTCCTCGTTATCATCTCGCACTTCTTCGATCATTACTTCGTTGGGATTAACCGACTCATTTTCTCCCGAATTTAAACTGGTACTTTCCTAGTGCATCTTGCTAGATTAGAGACAAGTCTCCCGCCGTGGTTGCAAACTATTTTAGGGGTAATTTGATATATAGATAACCTTTCCTAGTCACATCAAGTACTGCACGCTTTCATAGAGAAGTAAGTGAGAGAAGATCCCCTCCATAGTACTTTTTCCTTCCCTTTTATAGGTTTTCCTTTTCTATCTTATTATGACACATGTCATTGGAGTTTATCTGTTTCCTAATATTGTCATTCCTTTCTAACTAAACTTAAACTTCCTTTTAATCCTTATTTAATTAATCCTTTCATATCCATGGATATGCCCATGGGGATTTGGGCTTAGTTCTTAAGTCCCCATGCCAATTTATGGGATTCTCAAGGGTGACCCCCCTTATCAGTGGGTAATACTTAACAGCAAGGACGACAAGCAGTTTATCCTTGATAAACATAAAAATTTTAGTAGATCGACAAGTTTTTTGTGATTCTATCCTAGACTTAAGTCTTATAATCAATTAGATTATTTTTCAATCGTAAAACTCAACTGTTCTTATTTTTCAAGGATTTTTAGATTTGATCCTTGTTCATATTGGTATCGCAAATCCGAGCGGAAGATCCTTGAATCTGAATTAATAATATTACATCTAGTATTGCGATTGGACTAGTGAGCGTGTTAACAAACAATTATTGATCCCTTATTGTTTGTAATACGTCCCAAAGGAATTGAAAGCAAGAAGTCTTTACAGGGGTAAAACAACACTTTGCAATTGATTTTTTTAGGTGATTCGCGTGTGTTGGCATCCAAGATAACCTTATTGAAGATTAGCTTTGTTGTAGAAGGAAATCCCACACTACACCCCTCACAAGAATTCACACAATCAAGTAATTTTAAGATGAACAATTATATTCTTTATTGATTAAAACTCACAAGTGTTACAAGATGGAAAGGAAATAAGCTAAAGAATTTACAACCGCTCTAAACTTTCTCTCTCTTGATAACTTGTTCCTCACTCGAAAAAGATCTCCCTCTCTCTTAAGCCTATTCGGCTCTTTATATAGGACATTACATAGTGGTTGACAGCTAAGCTGTCCTTTTTAGGATCTGACTTGCGACATTCTCGCGAGTGTACAAATGCTAAATCTCGCTAGGTCTTCACATCTTTCTCGTGTTCAAGCTGTCGTCATCCGTTGTTTCATTTATATTATCCATCTCGCAATGTGTCATTTATGGATTTCGCAAGGATCTTGGTGTTGCGATATTCTGATCCTACATCTTGCCTCTTCTCATGTCTTCTCTGCGAAGGGGAGAATGTCATGAGAACTAATACTTTCAAAATGCCGCAGCTGTTCATTTTTTTCTGCCGACAAGATTCCGTGAATTAAGCATAACCGTTTACACGTGTTAAATTTTCCCTTATTCACCGGTACTTTAAATGCTAACCGGTCATCATTTTTTTTTGTCTATTTAAGAAGAGATCCATCGTAAAAATGTCTTCTTTATTTTACTTCGTCTTCTTCATCTGTAAATCCTCTTTTTGTCGTCTGCAACTTTTTCACTGTTCATCTTTCCGTAAATCCTCTCAATCTTTCTGCTACTGTTCTTATGGAGCTATCAAGGTTTGTTTATTTTTCAAAACCGATCTTCTTAAAATTGATTTTTCTCTGAAATTATTTTATTTGATATTGTTCATCTTTAGATAATTCCCATACTGTTTCTGTTTCAGCAAAAACACTTCCAGCACCAATTTTACGATCCAAAACCCTAATGTTCCCAAGAGTTCGCAGCAAAAACTCGTTGTGAACAAAAGGAAGCCTGCGAATAGCGAGGTATTAAGAAACACTTATTCTTTTAATAACAATATTGTTGCCTCTGTTTCTTATATGATTTGTGATTCGCAGGGTGATGCAAATGTCGAGAGGCCCCCCAAAAGACCTCGCCATCCTAAAAATGTTGAAACAGATGTTCCATTTCCTTTGTTTAAGCTTTCAACACCTCCTGCGACATCTTCGCAGGCGGAATCTCCTCTTATCATTCGCGAAAATGTCGTCACAGATTCATCCCATGTAACTAATCTTTCTATAAATGAAATTCCTCACAATAACTCTGTTGCGAATGAACCCTTCTCTTCTTCTACTTTCAATGCCTCTTCTCTCAACATTGCCTCAACCCCAGTCATTAACCTTCATCAAATATCGTCTTCCGATGACATACCTATGTCGAAAGATGATTCAACTCTCCCACCTTCTTCCATCATCACTTCATCATCCGAATCTCTGCCTTTTACTAAAGAAAATTTGGAAGATGGATATTGCTTTCAAGGTTTTATCCGACCTTCTAGATGATGTCAAGAAAGCTTCCACTGATCCTATCAGATTTGGTGTTTGCGAGGTTTTAAGTAAATATTTTGGCTCTGACAGAATGGTTTCGCAAACATCTTTAGAGAAGGAAGTTGAAGCTTTGAAAAGTAACCTCCAAGCTATGACCTTGAAATGTGACACTCTTCATCTTGAGAATCAAAAACTTCAAAATGTTTCGCTGGATCATGATAATCTTCACAAGAAGAATGAAGAACTAAAAGGTAAAAACCTCTTACAATTTTATTATTTTTTTTTAAAAAAAAAAAAAAAAAAAAATCTATATTCCCCTTTTAAGCTCTAAACCAGAAACGAAAAATGAAGATATATCAATTTGAATCCGTCGCCGAAGAAGCCCGAATGGATAGAGATGCTTGGATGGATCAATATAACCAATTAGATAATCTTCATACGTACTCTGTTGATCAAATAGATAACCTTACCAAGGAGAATGCTCAATTAGTCCAAAAGCAAAATTTATTAAGTAATGAATTATCTCGCATCTCTTACTTTTTGACTAAAGCTAATCTGGAGTTGGAAACTTTATCAGATGAGAATCAAACCCTATCTCAGGAGAAACGAGTTCTTTTGAATAAGGTGGCGATCTCTTCGCAAGTAAGTCATTGCAAACTCAAATATGAAATACTATCCTCACCCAAATCACAAGTTATTGCAGACTTTTTAGCAGAATTTCCATTGGAAGAGGATGAAGCAGTGGAAGAAATGATGGATATAGAAGAAGAACATGGAAATCCAAAGGATTTATTAACTGAGCCAAACATATGGGAAATATTGGTAGATGGATCGTCAAATGGAGAAGGTAACGGAATTGGGATCATTGTAATTTCGCCAGAAGGCTATAAAATGGCTTTTCTTTCAGATTGGAATTTGCATCTACCAACAATGAAACAGAATATGAAGCTATAATACATGCTTTGCGATTCTCAATAGAAATGAAGTTGGAGAATGTGAGGGTCACCAGTGATTCCCAGTTAGCTATTTGCTAGATAAAAGAAGAATATACTACAAATGAACCATCCTTGAAAAAATACAAAAAACTTGTTGAAGAATTGTCGGCGAAGATACCAAAAATAAAATGGAGACACATATCAAGAAGAGACAATAGACTCGCGGATGCTTTTGCTTTTATATCAAGTATGATGACAGATCCAACTGCGAGATGCATAAAAATACAGACACTCCTATCACCGTCAATCAACAAAGAGGAAGAGGAAGAAGCATAAGTAATGCTCATAAAAGATGGAACACAAAGACCCTATTGCGAAGATTGGAGAACAGAACTTCATGCTTATCTAATGAAAGGAGAAACGCCAAGAAATAGATTAGAGATGCACAAATTAAAAAGCCTTGCAACAAATTATGAATTAAGAGACGGGGTATTATACCGAAGATCCTTTAATGGACCCTCGCTTAGATGTTTAACACGAAAGGAAGGAGAAGCAGTGTTAAAAATGTTACACAGTGGGGATCTTTGGCAATCATAGTGGCGGAAGGTCTTTAGCACATAAGGCGAAAATGCAAGGCTATTATTGGCCATATATGCATGAAGATGCAAAACAAATATCAAGACGTTGCGAAGATTGTCAAAGGCACGGAAAGAAAATACATGCACCAGGAGCACCATTAACCTCTTCAACAAGTGTATGGCCTTTTGGAAAGTGGGGGTTAGATATTGTAGGACCATTTTTACAGTGCGGGGCAGAGGAGATATCTGATTGTCGCTATAGATTATTTCACAAAGTGGGCAGAAGTAAAAGCAGTACAACACATTCGCGATAAAGATATTTTTACCTTCATATTCGAAAACATAATATGCATATTTGGAATTCCAGCACAGTTGGTGTCTGACAATGGGAAACAGTTTGAGGGACAAAATATAGAATTGCTGCTTAATGCATTTCAAATAAAATGTGGGAAATCGACTCCTTTATACCCCAGGCCAATGGACAGGCGGAAGCAACAAATAAAACAATCGCAGATATACTGAAGAAGAAATTAGAAGGACATAATAAGGCATGGTGTAAACAAGTGCATAATGCAGTATGGGCTTACAATACAACAAGGCGAGAAGCTATGAGAATGTCACCATTTTGTCTAACATATGGAGTTGAAGTTGTACTTCCGACAGAAGTTATTATTCCAATAACAAAGAGAGAAGCTTGGGAGAAAAATCTTAGTGCGGGTAACATTTTGGTTAAATTAGATGAATTAGAGGAAAAGAGAGAAAGGTCACTACAGCATATGGAGAATTACCATCGAAGATTAGCCAGAGAATATAACAAACATGTCAAGACACACGAATTTCAACCAGGTGATATGGTATTGAGAGAAACACCAATACATCAGCGAGAAAGTGGTGGCAAGTTGGCGAAAAAGTGGGATGGACTTTATATCATCAAGGAGATAGTTGGAACAGGGGCATATATAGATTAATGGATCCTGAGGGCAAAGATGTGGGCCAAAGATTGGATAGACCGTGGAATAGACATATCTCAAGAAATATTACCCATAGAAGATGGAAGGGAAAGAATAGGTTGCGAAATATTGAATGGATGAAATGAATTCATATGAAAAGTTCTTGCGACAGATTGATTGTGAAATTGCATAAAATAAAGAAAGAATGTGCGAATATCTCGCAAATAAAATGACAAGAGATAATAAAAAATGAATGATTTATACGAATGGGAAGAACCTTTATGGCGTACACCCTAGTTCGCGAATTATATTTCGTAAGAGGCAAATGTAAGACCTAAAGTGCATCATATAAGGGGGTATCTCTTGACATGGCTCAGGGAAAAGGTTACACCGCCCTTGGAACCTGAGTCATGAAAATTTGGGGTCAATAAAGCCCATCCGGGGGAGATACCTTGGATTTCCAACTATATATATAAGGTTATACTGGTTGGATGACCGAGGGTCTCTTCCAAGGAGTCGAGTGTATGACCAAGGCGTAGAGGTACACGGTTGAGCCAAGAGTGCGGGGGCATTTGAAGTGTCTCAGCCATTCTTGGCAAGTCTTGGCACTTCTGCACTCGATAGAAGAAAACTCCACTTAGGGTGCAGTCTCGTAACCATAATCCCTATAGGTATAAGGGATAAGAGGTCTGCGAAAACAACTGGTTATTGTTAAGACCGGATGGGAGGAGCTAGTCTTGTATGGCCGATGTACGCCTCCTTGAAGGGGCAACCAGGGGGAAGATAAGGGCGGCACCCTCCATTAGGGAGCTGATAAGTGTCTTAAGACGCAAATGTCATGAGACTTTATTTTCGCAAGAAAATTTAGGCTTGTCATGTTTGTGCGATGATCCTGAAGAGGAAATAATACTAACGCGAGGTTAAGACGAGATCAATGGGTCTTTACATGAAAGTGTAAAGATGTCCTGCGATTTCGTCGCAAGACGGCAATGTCATGGGGCTTTAAGTTCGCAAGAATTTTTAGGCCTGTCATATTGTCGCAACAAAAACATCCTGCAGAGGCAACAATACTAAAGAAATGATAAGACAAGATCAATGGGTCATTACATGAAAATATAAAGACGTCCTGCGATTTTGTCGCAAGACGGCAATGTCATGGGACTTTATGTTCGTAAGAATATTTAGGCCTGTCACATTGACGCAAAAATGAGGGGTGGAAAAATAAGACCTTTAACTAGGAAGGAAAAATAAGACCACACAAGAGCAATGATAAGGCAAGATCAATGGGTCATTACATGAAAATGTAAAGACATCCTGCGATCTTGTCGCAATGATGAATTTCAACATAAATGAAGATAATGGAAAACAAAATAGTAATTATTAAATATCAAAAATTATACTCGTTGAAAGAAATAGTAATAATAAGCGGATGAACACATCTAAAATATGATTGAAGTACGTAAAAAAGTAACAGTACAAGAAAAAAAATTACAAGAGAAATCAATTCTCAAATATCAGTTTTTTCACCAGAAGGAGATATTGGATTTTCTTCAGCAACTTTATCCATACTTTCGCCAGCTATTATATTTCCACCAGATCCTCCTTCACCCAGATCATCGTTGACAGCTTTACTAGGAGGGATTGTCTCTTCATTTGCGAACTCTTCCCCACTATTGTAGTCATAATCGCTGTCAGGAGGGTTAAGAACTTCATCATCGCTTACTTCCAGAGGTTCGACGGATACAGGATCAAGAGATTTAGATAGTAAAACATCATTCACAAGAACTTCGACTTTAAGATGAAATTGACGAAGGAGTGCTTTCTGATAATTTCTACTCTCTATATCTTTACAGTCAGACATATAATCGAATCTTCTTTCTGCACGATCGCGAGAGCGAGCAAGGGAAGCAGCGAGTATTCCATTTTCTTTGCGAATTTTTGAATAGTCAGATTTTAGAGTGGCAATAGAGGAATGAAGATTTTTCTCAGAATCTGCAAAAGAAAAGAACATAGAAAATCATTCAGATTTTTGGAATTCGCAAGGAAAATATCACAAAATAATAGATAAATGGATTAAGGTAGTCAAATAATATGACTACCTTCCTTTTGCGAGGTAAGATATTGGATTAAAGCCGAACAACTATTCTCCAAGTGATCCATGGCATTGTCAAAATTATCTCCAATTAAACCTTTCAGTCGGGATCGCAAGCTTTTTTCGTTAGAAACAAGTAAGGCATTTTCTTTCGCAAGAGAAGAATTGGACTCTTCTAACTTGGAACATTGATCCTTGAATTGGTTTGCCTTTACACTTAAGATTATTCTACCTGGATAAGTTTATCCTTCTCGGAAGTAACTTCTTCGAGTTGATTTCTCGTGAACAAAGAGATCGTTCTTGTTCTTTACATATTTTTTGACAAACGTCGACTGTTTGTAGTAAATCGCCACCTTGTTTAACAGAGTTCACTTCTCTTGAGAAAGAATTCCATTCTCATCTGATAAAGTTTCCAACTCCAAATTATCTTTAGTCAAAGAGTAAGAGAGGCGAGATAATTCATTACTTAATGAGTCTTGTTTCTGAACTAAGTCAACATTTTCTTTAGAAAGATTATCTATTTGATCAATGAATATGTATGAAGATTATCTAATTGGTTATATTGCTCCATCCAAGCATCTATATCCATTCGAGCTTCTTCAATAGTAGAGATTCCAACTGATATATCTCCATTTTTCGCTTCTGGTTTAAAGTTTGAAGGGCGAACAAGGGCTTGAGGATCACAAAAAAAAAAAAAAAAAAAAAAAAAAAAAAAAAAGATTGTACCTTTCAATTCTTCGTTTTTCTTGCGAAGATTATCACGATCCAGCGAAACATTTTGAAGTTTTTGATTCTCAAGTTGGAGAATATTACACTTTGCAGTCATAGCTTGGAGATCATTCTTCAAAATATTAACTTCTTGCTCCAAAGATGTTTGCGAAATATTAACCTCGCAGACATTAGATTTGATAGGATCGACAGAAGTCTTCTTGGCATCGTTCACAATATCTGATAGAACTTTGAAGGCCACGTCTATTCCTTCCAAATTTTCCTTAGTAAGAGGGATTTTCTCAGATAAGGAAGTAACGACGATAGAAGAAGGAAGAGATGAGTCATTTTTTGTTAAAGGAATATCATGAGAAGAGGAAGTCTCATGAAGATCAATGACTGGGGAAATGGTAGAGGCATTGACAATAGAAGAAGAAATGGGCTCATTCGCAACAGGACTGTTATGAGGGATTTGATCTATGAAAAATTCAGGCATAGGAGAAAGATCATCAACAATATTTTCGCAGGAAGAAACAGTAGGTTTATCTTGCGAAGATTTCGCAGGAGGAGTTGTAAGTTTGAATGTAGGAAAAGAAACAGCAGATGCAACAGGTTTAGAACGGCGAGGTTTCTTGGGGGACCTATCAACATTTTTATCATCCTGCGAATTACAAGTTAAATAAGAAATTGAGGCAACAATATTGTTATTAAAAGAGTAAATGTTTCTTAAATACCTTGCTATTCGCAGGCTTTCTTTTAGTGACAGTGGTTTTTGGTTGCGAGCCCATGGAGATAGTAGGGTTCACAATGGTGAACTTGGTGTTAGATTTGTTCTTGCTAAAACAAAAACAGCAAGGGAATCATTAAAAGAACAGTATCAAAACAAAACAACTTCAATAAGAGAGATCAATCACAAGGTGATCAAATTCAGCAAAATTAACAAACCTTGATGGCTCCATAGAAACAAAGAGTTTAAGAATAATAGCAAAAAATGATGAAGAAGACGATGAACAGTAAAAAGTTGCAGACGATGAAGAAGATGAAGTGAAAGAAAAGAAATACTTTCATAAGGAATTCCCCTTTAAATAGATAAGAAAAGTGTAACCGGATAACATCAAATGAGCCGGTAAAAAGGGAAAACTTTAGACACGTGTAAATAGTCATCCCTAATCCACGGAATCTTGTAAGCAAAAATTGATGAAAAACAAACGATTGCGGCAGCTCAAAATACTGGTTCTCATGACATTCTCTTCTTCGCAGAGAAGACATGAGAAGAGGCAAGATGTAGGATCAAAATATCGCGACATCAATACTTCGCGAGATCAATAAACGATAGCATTGCGAAAGTATCGCAAATGAGTAATATAAATGACGCAATGAATGACGACAGCTAAAACACGAGAAAGATGTGAAGACCTAGCGAGATTTAGGAAAGTTGCGAGATTATATATTTGTACACTTGTGATATTTCGCAAGTCATTCCCGAAAATAAAGGACAGCTTAACTGTCATCCATTGTGTAATACCCTATATAAGGAGTCGAGCAGGACTATTGAAGGGAGATCTTTCTTTTTCCATGTGTTAGGCAAGTCATTAGGAGAGAGAAAGTTTGTAGTGATTGTAATTTCTTTAGCTCTTTTCCATTTTATCTTGTAAACATTCAAGGAATTAATCAATAAAAATCATAGTTGTTCATCTTCAAATGTCTTAGTTGTGTGGATTCTTGTGAGGGGTGTAGTGTAGGATTTCCTGCAACTACACCATGTTAACAGGTACCCCCTTTTATGACGTACTTTAGGTCTTACATTTGCCTCTTGCAAAATTTTGATTTCGCGAACTAGGGTGTACGCAATAGAAGGTTCACCCCTTTCTGATATGTCATTGATTTTTGATTATTTCTTGTCATTTTCTGAGCGAGATTTTCGCATGTTCTTTCTTTATTTTGTACAATCTCGCAGTAATTCTTGCACAAGATTTTCATATAAATTCACTTTGCTTCAATCATACATTATTTCGCAGTCTAATTGACCGCTGTCGTAAGCGTCAAAAATAATTCACTTTCTTACTACTCAAAATATAAATATAGCAAGGGCAAGAAAGGATCGATCCCAGAGAGAGGTCTAGGTTGTCAAATTGTTATGGTTTCCTATATAAAACACCGGGTGGATTTTCTGATTTTTATAAACTAAGCAAATATAAAAACAAAGAAACAAATAAGCAAACAAATAAGATAGAAAAGATATTGGTTAAGGATTTCGTTTTCATTCACTAACATGCTTTTCTCAATAACTAGAATTGATATTTAATCTCAACTTTTATCAAAGACCCTAGAATACCTTGATCGCAAGAATATCCCGCAAACCTCCTCATGTCATCAACAAACACATTAAAAGATGCGAATATGAATTCTACCTAAAGGAACAACCTAACGTGTAAAAGCACTAATCAAGTCTAATTCCCTAGATGCATTAAGTTCTATGAAATCAGGCCAATCAAAGCAATTGAACGTGGAAAGCGCACTAATTCAATTTAACAAAGGTTACGATTCACATATGATCATAAGAATATATCACTACAAACTATAATCATATTATGCTACTTGTATCCAAGGAATATCACTTTTGCGTATAATAAACCCTAAACTAGCAATAGATGTGATTAGAAGTTCTACCAATTTGCAACTTGACAAAACAATCAATCAATCATAAAACAATATTTTCAGAGAATTGCAAACGATAGATATGAGACAAAACTAATATATTGAATCAAAGAATCATGCTTTGTGAAATCCAACTATTCCATAACCAATAATAAACTTAGGTACTCATATTCAAGGAGTTCATCACAAGAAGAAAGAGAAAAGACTTCATGGTTCTAAACCCTAGAACAAAGTAGAGATAATAAAACGTGGTAGATAATCCTCAAAAAGATAGAAGTCCTCTCTTTTATATATTCCTCAATTTCCATAAAGGATACTCCTTCCAAAATTAGGTTTTGTCTTCAAGTCCATTAGTTGGAAATTCACCGGCCCACCATGGAGAAAACCCGTGTAGAAATTGTCCCAAAAACGCTCACGGAAAACTGGGATTATGGCCGGAATTTGGCCGGAAAACTAGCTCAGGTGACCGGCAAAGTCAAACCGGTCACCGGTCAACGGGTCAGGACCGAGTCATCTAGGGGTCAACGAGTCAACTCGGCTAGTCAAACCGAGTCAACTTGGTCAGGAAGAGTTAGGGTGAGTCAGCTGGAGTCAGTCAGAGGGGTTAAACTGAGTCACAATCTGCCTTGGCTGAAACAGTTCTGGCCTGAGCCATTGCAAGGCTTAACTTGTTGCTGCACTATCATTGTGCTTCATTACTTCACTGTCAGCCATCATGGCCCTGGCTACCAATTCCTTATTCCATCTGCCAGCTCTGCCAGTGCAAGGCATCTCAGGCAACCTCAATCCCTGGTCATCAAGCCATTGCCAGATCACATTCCTTCACCAGCACCATGACCTGCACTAGCAATGGCCTGCTCCATCATTCCATTTGAACCCATGACCTGCAACTGAACTACATTCCATTCTACTGCCACTCTCAGTTCAATGCCATCACCAAAGCCATTCATTCAAGCACAGCCATAATGGCAGCAAAGCATCCACCACTGCAACATTCCAGTGCCAGATTCATGTGCACATCCACTTCCCGCAGACTCACCCATTCCAGCTCCAATGCATTCCACCTCCATGACTTGCTTCTCATAAACCAACATCACTTCAGTTACCACCAGTATCAGTTAACTCGCAACAGTCACTTGCAAACCGACAACAACATCAGCCTCTTTCCAACTTGTCATGCCAACAGTTCATAGCCACTGTCCCTCGAGCTCAATATTTCATCCATCTCCTTATACAAAGTAGCTGCCATAGTTGCAGAGGTGCTGTAAAGGCTTGAGCCATGTTGCCTATTCCATTCTTAACTGTTGTGCCATGGTGGTGCAACACAATCCTCCAGTTTCAATTCATCAGCAACTCAACCTACTCAACATCACCAATTCATCTCATTCAACACCAATTACATAACAGCTTCACTGGCAACACCAGATTCCTATCACCTGCAATATTACCTCAGGCCCTGTAGTTTCCTCAGCTGCACTACCATTACCTCAGTCCTAAGTATACCACTAGGCTCCTTCCCTGCAACTTCCATCACTGTCACAGTTCACCAGCTGCAGCTCATTCTGTTCAGCTCAAACATCATCTATTCCACCACTGCATTTGCATCAACAGCGTCAATCATCAGCTATCTCACTTCAGTCCAAGCTCCCTGCAACATCTGTAACGGAACCAGCTTAACCACCAGTACTACCTCAGCTTCATGGCACCTGACCTGTCATGACAAGCACCAACTCCCATCCTGCCAATTACCTAGCATGCATCTGCAATTTCCAGTCCACTCCTTCTTCCTAGCCATTCCATCAATTCACAGCTCAATGACCTCACCACCTTTGCACTTAAGACCATTGCATCAACCCGACCACCTCCATCAGTTCATTAACCTATTCTCTCAAGCCTCTATGCCACTAGCCTCATTGAACTGCAGCTGCATAATCATCATCACAGAGCACCAACAAGTCACAGGCTGCAACATAAGAATCGCCTCCCCTGTCAATTTCATAGACCCATTCATCAGTTCTCTGGTAGAATACCTCAACACCAAATTCGTCTCCATTACATCTCAGTTATAGCCACCTGCTTGCAATCGTTGCAACCATTCACAAACCCATCCAACCTCAGCCTCATACCCATTCCTTAATCTTCATAGCCATCAACAGAATCAGTAGCAACAGCAAACCCTAGTTCCTGAAATTTCAGATCAATCACATCTCCATCTCGATGATTCAAAATAGCTTCAACCCTTAACTTCCTTCTTATCCAACTTCAGATTCGACTCAACCCAAAGTTTCAATTCTTCTCGACAAGCCTAACTTCGAAATCAGTTCCGATCACAAATTCTCCACTGCGTCAACATCGTTTCTTTGCTTCGAATCAGTAACACACCAAACTCGATCCACCACAGTAGCGCCTCCATTTTCCGACGTAACTCAATCACCGCCTCTATCTCGAACCCTCTCTCAGATTTAATTTTTCTTACAGGATACTATCAATCGAGAAAAGGAAAAAATGATCCTAACTTCTCAATTTCGATTTAGATAACCAGTGAAGTGGGATTGCTATTAGCACCCCAAGAGTGGATACGGGTCACCCAGATGTTGCCCCTTAACCTTTGACATGACTTCCTTTAGCAGTTCCTTTTAGACAAGCCACCCCTTAACAGAATGACTGCCCCTTAACGTACGGTGGGGTGGCAATAGCACTTGGCCTTTAAAATGACCATTTTGCCCTTGTAGTCTTTCGAGTTCTTCTTTTGCCCATAACTTCTTCATACGAACTCCGAATGACTCCGTTCTTTCGCCATTGTCTTCATCTTCTCTTCCTCTACACAATGAAAAGTAGAAATCTTGCATTTGAATGAGTTCCAATTGGTCTTTTTGCTCCAGATGACTCCATTGCACCTAATAAACTCAAAAGCACACATAAGATACATAATTTACAAGAAAACTCGCAAAGAAAGCATAACTACTGAATAGTAAATTAGGTGTTTTAGACACCTATCACTAATC